>JAKSZT010054052.1:1043233-1157232 GCA_026826555.1 Tolypeutes matacus
AGGGAGGGAGGGAGGGAGGAAGGGAGGGGAGGGGGAGAGGGAGGAAAGAGGCAAGGAAAGAGGGAAGGCAGGCAGAAGGGAAGGAGGGAGGGAGATTTGTTGACAGATAGATGAACTGATGGACAGACAAACATGCTTGGAGCACACATTTGTGCTACTGTTACCACCTCAGCACTGAGCCCAGCATTCAGAAATTAGGCTGGCACAGAGGACAGGCGCACTCAGGGATGTTAATGCCTTCAAAGTGTGCCCCCAAGGAAAAAGAAATAGAAGAACTTCCATTTCTCTTTCCAGACACACCTTTCAGGTGCTAATAACTCCTTAAGAGGAAGAGACTGAGCTGATAGGGTCAGGGCCCCTCTCACTGGTTCCACACTGCACCTTTCTGATCATTGCATCTTTTGTTTTCCCCCCCAACTCGTGCTTTCCCAGGGTCAGACACCTGTGTTTGTTTTAGGCCGGGGCAGAGGGGTCAGGTGGCAAAGTGTTTCCCACACTGGAATTCAGCAGGTTTTTCTTTACAACAGCCCTGTGAGGCTCCAGCGGAGAAGTACCTTGCCCAGGTCACACAAGTAGCCGCTCTGTCTGCCGGGGCTGGAAGGAGGCTCCCCAAAGTCTGCCGGTTTGGCCTGGAGCCTGCCCCAAGTCTCTATGACTTGAGAGCCTCCAAGCCTGCCTTATAAGCCCAAAGGCTGGGTGGCCAGCTTGGGTGCTGGGTCAGCCCTTGTACGGAGACAGGCTCTGCTGCCAAGTGCTCGGCCCCGGGACGGCCTCTCCCTGCCTGGCTAAATTTAGCGGCTCTGTGGAGCATGGAGGGGGCCGGTGCCCATCCTGGAGCCACCTCTGTCCAGGCCTGGAGGCCAGCCCAGGCCCTCAAGTGGGTCAGCACAGGTTCTAACAGCCCTCCTCAGCTACAGGGGGTCCCGAGTTGCAGGAACCACACCTCTGCCACCCAGGGAGGCCAGTCCAACCCCCACACCATCTGGGCCTGCCTCAGTGTCCTGGGGAGTCCCCGTATGCCACATAGCCACTGAGACGCCCTGGCCAGCTTACCAGTGCCTGTCAAGGGGAGGCTGTGGGAAGTCGGGCACCTACGGGGAGGGAGGATGCAGCAGGGGCCCCCAGGACTGGCTTCTCCCCATCGCCTCTCCTATAACCCCACTACGGCCATGTCCAGCTGGACCCCAACTCCTGAGTGTCCAAGGTTCGCACACATCCTGGTGCACCACCACCCTTTTGGCCTCCTTCCCCTCAGTCCCCAGCTCTTCTAACCCCTGGAATATGGGGCTCCTCAGGGCTGGCCTAGATCCCTGCCCCTCAAACACCAGGCACTCTCGTGCAGGCCCCATCTCCTCCTGGGCTCTCGAGCTAACCACGCCGTGCGGGCGGGCTTGCCTTCACCAGGAGGCCACAGGAACCGAACCCGGGGCCTCCCATATGGTAAACGGGAGCCCTACTGATTGAGCCATAGCCGCTTCCCCCCTTTTTCTTTTAATCCAAACTGTATTGAAGTATAATTTTTATATAACAGAGTGCATGCATTTTAAATGGTTTAATGAGTTTTGACAGATGCCTGTAACCTCCACCTCCAACCCCTCACCCTAGAACATTTCCTTGTGCCCTTCTCCGTCAATCCCTTCCAGCCCCCAGCCCCAGGTAATCACCGGTCTGCTTTGCCACTGAAGATTCATTTAGACTTTTCAGAACTTCATGTAAGTGGAATCATATAATAAGAGCTCTCCTTGGGTCTGGTTTATTTCACTCAACACAATGATTTTAAGCGTCATCCGTGTTGCATGTATCAGAAGTTAATGTTTTATTGCTGAGGAATATTCCATTATATGGATATACCAGTTTAACGTCCACCCGTTGGACATTTGGCTCGTTTCCCATTTGAAGCCATAGTGCATAAAGCTGATATGGACATTTGGGTTTGGGCCTATGTGTTTCATGTTTTTGCCCCTCCTTCCCACTAATGCTGGCCCACTGTGAGGGGCGGAGGTGTGGGGGACGTGGGGGCACAGAGTCCTGGTCTCTGGAGTCGGGCAGGGCAAGGCCTTGGGCATCTTGACAGCCACCATCACAGAACCAGTAAAAGTGTGCTGGGTCTTGCCCCGGAATTCCCTCCTGCAGCAGCGGCGCTGTGAGGTAAGGAAACCTCTGTTTACCTTGGCTGCCCCATCTTGGCCTGCCGAGCTCCATGCTGTGAGTCAGGCAGAGTGGGAATTGGGCAGGCCTGGCTGGCGGTGGAGGTGAGGCCGGCCTGGCCATTGAGCCCCAGAGGCTGCTGGGAAGGCAGAGCCGCCCCACCTCACGGGCCAGAGCCCGACTTAGCCCCACACCCTGCCCGTCTGCCGCAATGAGGCAAGCTGGACAGTCACTCTCAGAGGGCCTGTGCCCCAGGTCTTGGTCTGGTTATTGTTTCCTCTGGGCATTGGGCTCCTCATCTGTAAAATGGAGCCTAAACCCTGGTGATCCATTTACTGGGCTGGTTAAGGATCTGGGAAGACGAGGAGTCTGAGGAGATTTTGTGGTCCAAGAAGCCTTATAGAGGACCCATGCAGAAGGAATACCCTCTGTGTGCCCCTGGCTCTTGCTGTCAGTTGTGCTCCAACCCCTGCACCGTAAAAAAAAGCCAGGGGGTTCCAAAGGGTGGGGTCCCATCTCCCCAGTCAGAGCAGCCTCGTGGGCCTCCCTGCCTCAGTTTCCTCAGTGGTGACAGATGGATCATAATATGCATAAAAGGGCTTTGAATACATGCAGAAACTGACCCTCCTGAGAACGCCACCCAGAGAATCGGTGCCCAACAACCCCTGGCCATATGGGAACTCCAGATCTTAGACCTTGGTTCACTATTTCCAGGGGTGTGGTGGGTACAACTGGTAGGCCCCCCAAAGACCCCCAGGGGGCAGGGGCCTTGGGAAGAGACTCCAGGAAAGTAGACGGACGTCTGTTGCCCCAGAAATACAACCTTTATTTCTCTACCAAACAGCATTTCAGCAGATGAGACAGGGCTCCCCACCCGTTAAGACCCCTTCCCCCCAGCAGGAGAGGCAGAGAATCTCTGCTGGGCACTAGAAGAGGGGCTTCCAACCCCAATACTGGCTCTCTCCACACCAGCCCTTTCAGCACCTCCCTGAGAGAGGAGGGCGGGGGGAAGGGGCTACAGAACCTCTGCCCACCTGTCTGCAAGGCAGGCTGAGGAGGGCTTTTGATTCTGGGGACCAGGACTGGGATGTGAGTTTCAATTCACTTATAAAATCTCCCTTTGTGCACTCCCTAAGAAGGATGAAGACACACAGCCACTCAAATGTTCGCTGTTTTCTTCTACATGTAGGTGGTTCTTGCCAAAGTGGCAACAACTGAGCTAAGAGAAAAACTGTCCATCAAACCCTATTTTCCTATCATTTGACAATCCACACAAAAATGCATTGCTCCAGCAGTGAGGGAGGGCAGAGCAGGGAGTGCCCTTGGGAATTTGCAACCCTTAGTGACATCCCTCTGGGACACAGGTTTTGGGGGGGGTGTAAAGGGTGGGGCTGAGAGTCAGAGGGAGAACTGGGTCCAGGCCGTGGGAGGACGGCACTGGTGTGGCCCTAAATGTGCACGAGACAGTATCACCCAGCCCTGTGGACAGTGGGCGCCGCTGGCCAGGCCAGGGTGGAAGGGCCACCAGGCAACACCAGGATGCCGTATGTCTCATTCGCTTGGGGCAGGGGAGACCTGCGTCTGGGAAGGTGGCTGAGATGGGCTGTCTCCCTGGGGAAGGGGGGGTCCTGGCACTAGCCCCTCCTCCCCTTGCTGCTTGTGTCCTTCTCTCTGACCCTGCCGCCCCTGGGGCCTGCTCAGATAAACAGAAACAGGCTCAAGCCCTCAGGAGCCGACTCCGTGGAAGCGGAGCAGAGGGGGCTGCCTGCCCTCGCTGTGCACAGCTGGGCCCAGATGTTCCTCTTTCGATGCCCCTCCCCACCCTGGCAGGCCAGGCCCCCAAGCAGGCACTGAGTGAGGGGTCAGAGGTGGCCGACAGGCTCCCAGGAGTCCCCCATCCACGCAGAGGCGCCAGTCTGGAATAAGTGCCCCCGCCTCCCAGCAAATGGGTAGGAGGCTCCAGAATCTGCTCCTGGATGTGGGGTGAGGGGGCTCCAGAGCTGCTGCCAGCTCTGGCTTCTTGGCAGCCCCCTCCCAGGCTGCAGCTCCTGGGCCGGAGATTCACGGCGTGTGTTGGAGGGTGGGGTGGGGAGGTGGTGGACAAACTGCCCTGGACAGTCCAAGGGACGTGCATTACAGAGGCCCCAGATCAGAGGGAGGTGGGGACAGACCAGGGCCAGGCTGGGGGCAGCCCACCTGGGCTTCTGAGTCTGTTGTGTGTCCAGCAGGGCCCAGTGAGCAAGCAGGCAAGTGTGGTGGGCAGGGCAGGGCAGGGAGTGAGGGACAGACGCATGGGCACCGTCAGTCTGAGGTACTCATCGGAGACTCCACTCTGCTCCCAGCACTCACTTCTGGTTTTTTTCTGGAAGAAACACCCCAGAGCATGTTAGGATGCATGTGTTCCTTCCAACCCCTTCTCCCCCTACAGTTCTCTCAGGACAGCCCCACTCTCCAGTGGCATCAGTGACCCCAGAGCTCTATCTGTCCTCGGCCCAGCTGCGTCTCCTGAGCTCTCGCTTCAGGTATCTACGCCACCTGGACACCCCTTCCCCCGGAGGTCCCCCAGGCCTCCCTCACCCAACATGTTCCACTGACAGTCCCCCATAAATGAATATTCTCCTCCTCTTGGTTTACCCGTTTTCAGTTTGAGGTGTCACCACCCACCCACCCATCAGAGTCCAGAAATGGGTCATTCTTGCCTCCTCCCCCATCCCAGACACCCAGGCTGGCATGCCCCGTTTACCGCCTGAGTTTACCACCTACATCTTCCTAATACCTGCTGAGTTTACCACCTAAATCGCTTCCTCCGCTGCCCCGAGCAGGCCCACTGCCTCTCGCCCTGCCCCCATCTTCCAGTCCCCATCTCGCCTCACCATCACCCTTGGGGTCACACTAAAGCCTAAATCTGACCCCATCCCCTCTGATGGTTCCCCACTGCCCCCAGAATACAGCCCAAGCCTGCTGCACCTTCCCAGCTCTGTCTCTACTCAGCTTCTCCACTCCTTGCCCTCCTCACAGGCCTCCCGGCCTGAAAACCGCTCAGCCACACCTGGGCAGAGCCAGGACCCCCCACCCCACTGGGGCTGGCCCTGCATCCAGTTTTCCCAAAGACACATCCCTCATAAACCACAGGGAAGCCGCAAGTGTCAGGCCTCAGCAAGACTTCCCTAAAAGGCCACCCATCCAGCTTGGGAACGTAACAGGGTCCTCTGTCTCACCCCCCGCCCGGTCCGGCTCTAGAAGGCCCAGGGGACTGCAGGCACTTGGGGCAGAGCCGCTGGGCTTCCAGAGAGCACGCTGGTCAGGGCCCCTCCGCCCTGCCTCCCAGAAGCAGCCACAGGCCCCAGCTCCTCCTGATAGGGGGGCAACTCCGTTTCAAGCTGAACCTTGCCAGGGCCACGGTCAACACTGCAGGTCAATAGTGAAGTGGAGACGCTGCCTGGGACCAGTCCACCCGGAGTTGGGGAGCTCAGCGCGTCCTCCCTGGGCCAACTCAACACCCCCTCACGCCTCCCGGCCTCTAGTCTGGCCCCTTCCTGTCTTGCAGCCCTTCTCTAGCTCCCCGTGGCCCCGAGGATAACCTCCAGGGAACTCACCTTGGCAGACAAGACCCTTGCCCCATCTCTCTGCTTTGCACTCTGGACTCTGCACCCATTTGACATGTCACCTAGCCCAGCCCCTCCTGCCCAGGTTCAACCCTGCCCTTGCAAACCTTCACTCAAATCCTCTCTTCTAGAAACCACCCTGATGGCCCATCTGGAGCAGCAACGGCTGCTTTCTCCCCGGCCCTGCTAACCTGTCCCCATCCTACTTGGGGCCCTCTCCCTCCACCGTCCAGCAGGCAACGTGGAACTCGGGGGCTGAAAGAGGCTCACAGACTGTAGTCATGGGCAGAATTTTCCAACTTCTAAGTTTTCCCCAGAAAATTTGCTGAACCCTTTAGCTGTTGTGACCACTAAGGAAGGTTCTCAAGGAAGATAAGGAAGCAGACCAAGGTGCCAGTGTCCCCCAGGAGGCCTGACCAGAGGGTTTCTGGAGGGCTTCTCTGTGCTCTGGAGTTCCAGGGGTCAGGCGTCCTCTCCCAGGAGCGTCCACAGAGAAGGGGCCAGAAAGAGCCACACTGGGGGCAGAATGGCCTCCCCCACTCCCTCCCATGGGCTCCAACAGGCCTTGCTTTGGGTGAGCACCCCACATGTCTGGTCATCCCCTGGAAAAACATGTGGTCGGTCAATTTCTCTAGAGAAGGCCAACTTGTTTTGGTCTTTTTTAAAAAGATAAAGTATTTACAGCCTGGAGAGGAAGTGTGGAGGTTGCTAGCATGGGAGATGGGGGCCAATTGATTGCCTGGGTCCTGTGGAATGACAGGCATGTGAACTATTATAGCAATCTCCCTGGGGCCGGGGCACGCATTCCTGCCGGAGGTGGCCCCCAAGGACCCAGTTGCCCCAGGAAAGGCCTCTGCCATGCTGGGCCCAACCGCCACCCCTCCCCAGCACTCTGCACATGGCTATTGCCTTGGCTCAAAGTTCTGGGAAGGGGGAGCTGGCGCCTGCATCCCCTGCTCTGAGCAGCTCTGACAGTGAGAACGAGCTGCTTCTCTTGCCTGTGGGAGGTTCAGAATGGTCCACTCTGTGTCCCCTGGTGGAGGGGGCAGGGGGCCCCAGGCCTGGCCCGCTCTAAACACTGCTCCCCTTTCTGCCATTCTGTCCTCCACTCTTGGGTTAAGGCAGACCCAGAGCTGTGAGCTCACACCCAAGCCCCCACCCACCCGCAAGGTGACACCAAAGAGGCCAACGCAGTGTGGTCTGGGGTCCCGGAGATGGTCCACGGCTGCCCACTCCATGCCTGGCAGACTGTCCTGAGAACGCCTGGACAAAGACAGGCCGGGTTCAGAGGAATCAGAGGCCACAGGCCCAGAGGGAGGGAACTGCAGTCCTGGCCATGCAGGGGGTGGTGGCAAAGTGAGGTCAACGTGGCGGCATGGCCCTCGACAGCGCTCCCGATGCCCGGCTGCACCCCATGGCCCCGACCCTGCAGCGCAAGTCCCTGTGGACCCTGCAGGTCACAGACAGAAGAGAGTTGAGGCCTAAGTGTGGCTGGGACCAGCCCAAGGCTGCTCACGCCTCAGCGTCCGTTGCAAATTTGGGGGCAGAGGCAGGTAGGCGGGGAAGCAGACTGGAGGAGGTGGCCAGCAGGGCGGGGGTCTAGGCCCCCCACTCACCATCTGTGTGGCTTCGGGACAGGAACTTGAGGACCTCATCAAGCAAGATGACGGGTAGTGATATCTGTAGCACCACCACCCACTGCCGCCCGCTCAGTGGGGTCACCTGGAAAATGAGCTGGGTGGGGAGCTTTGGTTAAAGGAAGGGCTGCCCCAGTGCCCCCCTCCCCCGCACTGGCACCCTGCCTGCTTCATCCACTTGGAGCTGTGTCTAAGATGCTCCTTGAGTTCCCTGCTCCAGATCTCTGCTCACTCAGTTCCCTCTGCTCGTACACCCTCCCCACCAAATCCCACCCAGCCTGCTGGGAAGTGGGAGGGATTCTGCACTGGGAAAGAGCAGTCTGGTCACCCCCCAGAGCTAGAGAAGGGGGACTGGGTGGGGGCGACTCACGGGCAAGGGCGGCACAAGCAGGATGAGGAAGTGCAGGGCCATGGACATGGCCACAGCCGCCAGCAGCCAGGGGTTCAGCCAGGGTGGCATCCGCAACAGCGACTGGTTCTCGGAGACGCTGCCAAGGGCACAGGGTGCTCACCTCAGGCCAGGATGCTGGGGGACCCTGCTGTGGGCACCCACCCATGTGGAGAAACAGGGGCAGCTTGAGCCCCAGCACTTCTCTAGCTGAGGTTAAGGGCTGGGGAGGGGGTGTCAGTTTGCTGCCTGCTCCACCCTCCAGGCCGCTGCCCTGGGCTTGGCCTCTTTCTTTGTCCCTCAGACACAATCAGACCTCCTTATTGCTTCAGTTTTGGGGCCCTTTGCCCCTGGATCCCAGTTGTGGTTCCCACAGATTTTCAGATCCTCCCTTCTGGGCCCTTTGCCCTTCAGACCCCTCCCCATCCCATCCCCACATCCCCTGGTCTGTAGCCCTGGCCCAGGCCCTACCCTGCCCACCTGTTGAGGGCATTGCACATCTCAATGGTCACCAGCACGGACAAGGCCATGGTCGTGGGGAAACGAGACTCGAAGACCTCGCAGTCAATGCCGGCAAAGAGCGGGTTTTCCTGGGAGCACTTCAGGAAGTTCCTCTGAGGGTACCATGGGGTGGTGGGTGGGGGTGGGGAGAGCAGTAGTCAAGGGGGGGCCTGGCTGGTTGGAAGAGGGAAGCCTCGGCCTGCCCCTGGCCCACACCCTGAGGACTCTTCACAACCCATGGGCAAAGTGCTGCCCTGGGTGGACCCAGGGAGCCAGGCAGGGGTGTTTGTCCAGGAGGCAGGCCAGTGGAGAGGGCCAGAAGGGTGGGGCCATCTGGTGCAGGGGTGTGGCGAGGAGGAGGGAGAGCAACTGGCAATAGGCTGGGGAGGACTACCGGGGGCCCTGGGTCTGGGGGTGGGCCTAGACTTTACCCTGAGGGTGCATGGGGAGCCCTGGATCTCGGGGGTACAGGCTTGGGGGTGGTAATTGACTGAGACCACTGAAGAAGCAAATGCACAGGGAAATCAAGCAAAAAGAATTGTGCTTGGATAGATATCAGCTTTGGAAATGTAGACAATGAAGGCTGCACGTGCCTCATTCAGGGTTATTAAATAACATTCCATTCACACTTTACTCCATATCTGCCACTAAACGCAAGCTCTACGAGATCTACTTTTTGCTTATAATGTGGATAGATGTCTTGCCCTCGTGAAGCCTTAACACAGGGCTTCATAAATAACAAGAAACGTCTCAGAGGTTAAAGGAGGTGGCCCCAGGGCAGTTTCCTTTCTTTTTTTTATTTTATTTTTATTTTTTTATATTTTTAAAGATTTTATTTATTTATTCATTTATCCCCCCCTTGCTGCTTGTGCTCGCTGGGTCAGCTAACCACGCTGCGCGGGTGGGCCCGCCCCCACCAGGAGGCCCCGGGAAACAACCCGGGGCCTCCCACATGGTAAACGGGAGCCCCACCGATTGAGCCACAGCTGCTTCCCAAGGGCAGTTTCCTTTCTATCCATAAACCTCACTCTCGGGAATCTGCTGTGATAAGACACTGACTGAGGGCGCTTGCGGGGACTTCCCTTCTGATCTCTTATGTGTCATGGGAGTGAAGCTCCCTAACCGTAACCGTTAACCAGCTCGGTTCTCCAATGACAAATCTGTACCTGAGAATCTAATCTGAACATAGAGATCTTTTCAACTAAGGGCTAGGAAATTGGTGCCACATGCTGTGAAAATAACCCTTGAGGGGAAAATTTGTAAAATGACTGGCTGTCTCACTTGCTGCCCAGTAAGTACATCTGTTGTCTCAAAAGAAATGCACCTCAGCCGGCTCTGCCAGGCCCGAAAGGGCTGGCACTTTGCTCTGCTCTCTCGCAAAGGTTGAAAAATAGTAATGGACCATGGTTTGGCTAGATTTCTTATTTTAACAAAGAGGTTGAGAATCTTATCTCATTTTAATCAGCAGTGGGATCTGCTCCAGGATCTGGGGCGAGGTGCATGTGTTTTAATCTGGTGCTGCTCAGAGAGCAGGGAAATGCCCCAAAGTTTGAGCCTCCAGCCAGTTGTGCCACCACTTAGATCCCACATGCTTATGCACACATGGACACAGATGCACGGATATACACCACCCTCTCGGGCACACACACATTTAGACACTTATGCACGTACACAGAGAAGAGAGCGTGATCAGGGATGAACACACGGACAGAAATGTGTCAAGATGTTTCAGGAGAGCTGCTGCTCTTGCCATAAGCACCTGCACAATTCAGAGCTTCCGTCTTTGACCAGCAAGCACCTGCCACGCACACACTGCTTCCCAGGTAGTGGGTCCGTGTGCCCCCTCCCGATTGTTTGTTAGAAGGTACCCAGGGCTGGACCGACTGTCCCACAGGTTCAGCAGGGGCCCATGTCTACTGGTGAAGCCACTGCCCTGCCTCTTCCTTCCCTCTGTCTGCCTGGCTATTTCCTGTTCACTTTACCCTGCGAGGCGCCCTCCCTTTGGGCTTTATTAGCTAAATTATCATTTTTTAGCTCTTCCTTGGCAAGCAGTACCTCAGTTAATCATTTCGAGAACCCTATGAAGGAGGGACTACTGTCACCATTTTACAGATGAGGAAACCAAAGTCCAGAGAAGTTAAGCAGCTGGTTCAAAGCCACACAGCTAGAATGCGGTGAAGCCAGGGTGTGAAGCTGCTCTGCTGCCTCTTGCCAGCTTTCTCCAGGAGCCATGGGGCTCTGGACCCTCACCTGAAATTCCAACAACTCAAGCTGACAGTTCTTCCTCAGGTCTAACCGCTGACTACCTCTAAGTATCACAGACACCTGCTTTTTCTCTACCCAAGCACCTCCCCGCCCTGAAACATGACTGTCTGTGTTCAAAATGCACGGCTTACTCCCCCTCTAGAGTGTAAGCACTGCTCAGTCACTGCCATATCCCTCACGCTTTGAGCCTGGCACATAGTTGGTGCTTACTAAGCATTTTTTGACTAAATGGATAAATGAGAAATGGTATGACTTGAGGAGGCTGAGAAGATGGCACCAAGGGGCCCAGGGACTGATGGGTGATGGGGGTGGGGCATCTAGCACGACTCCCAGGTGTCTGGCTTGGGTGACCAGGTGGACAGTGGGTCCACTCCAGGAGATGGGGATGGGGAGATGGATTGGTTTAGGGGAAAGGCAACAGATTTGGTTTTGGACTCGTGAGTGCAAAGGGCCTGTGGGACATCCCAGAAGAGGTATCTAGCTGGATGTTGGGGGCTAGGGCTCAGAAAGAGATCTAGGGGTTCTCGGGGATTTGAGATCCTTAGTACAGAGGATGGACACAGAGACAGGGCTGGAGAACACAGCAATGGGGTGGTAGCATATCCCCTTGTCCCCATCTTGCTCTTCCCACAGGAGCCAAATGGGCACAGGTGCCCGAGGTTGCCCTGAGCCTTCTGCTATGAGCTGAGGGAGGGCATGAGCCTCTGGGGGCCTCCTGGGGCCCGTGCTCTACACTGCTGCCAGAAGGGAGAGCCCCATGCACTGGAGGGCTGCCTCTGCTAGATGGGGATTCTACATGCTATGAGAATCCAAAACCACAGCCTCCCCAGGGGAGATGCCAGCGATGGCCACCCCAGCTCAAACATGGCCAGCAGGTGGCCCAGGCACTCACAGGGATGGGGCAAGGAGTCAAGGTCCCTCCCTCAAATTCTCCTATCTACAAGAAGGTAGTTAAGGCAGGCACCCTCAGAGAAAGAACTTTCCGCAACCCTACAGCTCTGTTTTAAAGGAAAAACCCACCAACGGCTTTGCTAGATCTCCACGAAAGCTCTTTCATTGTTATGCCTTATTTTATTTTATTTTTTTTTACCGGAAGGTCCCAGGTATCGAACCCGGGTCCCTCCATATGGCAGACGGACGCCCAACCATTTGAGCCACATCCGTCCCCCTCCACAAAAGCTCTTTCAAACAAAGGACATGAGTTGGCTGCTCAGATAGAGGGAGGGGCCGACAGACCACAGCTGGAGGATCCCCTTGTTTGCTTCCAGAGCTGTGCTGAGCTAAGCTGGCCCGAGGTGGGCACTTGCCAGCCGTTGTGGAAACCTCACCCAGGCCAAGCCCAGTGACCTCAAGAGGTCAGTGGGCTCCACCCTGAGAGCCTCTGCCTGAAGCTCTACCATTTAGGGGCTCACACCTCTGATAAAGGTGAAACACTTCTGGGTAGTTATGTCCTTGTCCCTAACTGACTGAAAAGGGAGAGCCTCTTCTCTGGCATGGGGGGCTGTGCTGGCATCTCTATGTTTCCAGTGGTTTCTCAGCTTGACTCCTTAGGTGGTAGGTGTTTATATTTGTGTATGGTGAGTGCGGAGGGAGAGCCATTGGCCAGTAAACTATGGAGCTCCGGATCCCTCTCTCCCGAATCTCCAAAAACGCAAGCTGAGCGTTCTACTGCAGGTCTCCCTGGCCGCCACTTGCTCACCAGCTGGTAGAAGGTGACTTGAGGCCCGTCGGCATCATACAGGAACCACCAGGTGGCAGCAGCCACCGTGGCCAGGCCCACGTACACTGCAGAGAGGGAAGGGGGAGACGGGCTGTAGTGCATAGATGTGCTGTTCTAATCCCTCTTCCTCACAACTCCCTGAATTTACCTTGGAGAACCACCCTTACCCTCTCCAAGACAGGTGGTTTGCATGTACCTTCCTCTCAGTACCAGGGATGGGCCCTGGTTGGCAGTCAGGATTTTTGTTTGTTTGAGGTACCAGGGGCCAGGGATTGAACCTGGGACCTCATATGTAGGAGACTGGTGCTCAACCACTGAGCCACATTGGCTCTCCGAGTTGGTTTTTTCATTTGTTTGCTTGTTTGCTTTTGTTTTTAGGAGGCACTGGGAACCAAACCCAGGGACCAAACCTGGGACCTCCCATGTGGGAAGCAGGCGCTGAACCCGCTCCCTGGCAGTCAGGATTAACCACACCCATGGCCACAGTGATTGGTTAGCGGATAAGTGGGTGACCCAATTTGGGCCAATGAGAATAGACCTGAGATTTTTATCATACTATTAAGAAAGTAGTATGATAAAAGGCTTCCTCTTCTGCTGAACTTGGGGGTGTAAGAGGTGAACATGAGGGCTGGAGCTGCAGCAGCGATCCTGCCACCCTGAAAGGCATCTGAGACATGGAGCTGAGGCAGAGCCAAAATAAGACAGTGATGCTGTCTAAGGGCTGGATCCTGCCATGCCTGATGCATGCATCTAGGCTTTTCAGTTACCTGAGCCCACACTGAGTCATACTGTCTGTGGGTTTGCAAGCCTGACTGATACCCTTAAGGATCTTAGGAAGTTCCTGGAACCCCATTCTCACCTCCAATAGCCAGATAGCGGAAGAAGAGCCATCCACTGATGAGAGCCTCGCGGGGGTTCCGGGGCCGCTTCTCCATGATGTCCAGGTCTGGGGGATTGAAGCCCAGGGCTGTGGCAGGTAGGCCATCTGTCACCAGGTTCACCCAGAGCAGCTGCACGGGGATCAGGGCTTCGGGCAGGCCCAGAATTGCCGTGAGGAAGATGCTACAACCAGATTCATGGGCTCTAGCCCCCAGCAGGCTGGGCCTCCACCGAACAGAGGGTCCAGCCCCTGCTCACACCCCAAGCCAGGGAGCTCCCTCACTGTCCTGCAGCAGCCCCTCCCCTCTCTGCTAGTTCTGAGGTGTGTGCAGGAGTGAGAGGTATGTGTGCACATCTCTTCCTTACATTGGGCCAATGGTCCCTCCCCAGTGCTAGCTCTGGAGCCCTGCACATGTCTGCCTAGCAAAGGCCAAATGCACGTGCACACACAAACATTGCACACCCAAGCACACACACATTTGTTCACTGGCACATGCAGAAACCTAGTACATGCCATACAACCCATACACACAAGAAAACACCTACATGCTTGCACTGACACACAGAGGTACAGAATTCACACATGTACAGGACCCCCATGTGCTCACCATTCCCCACAGGCATCTCTCACAATTACACACTGGCACAAATCCTTCTATGCTTTTATGCACACCAAGAGATGCACACAAGCACGTGTGCACACATAAACACATGCACACACACCTCTCACACACAACCACATGCACACACATAGACACTTAGATCCGTACGCGTGTACATACACACATTACTGCCCAAAGGTGGGGCTAGCTTCTCCTGTCTTGTGACTCTGAAAATGGGAAGATGTTATGGCTGGAGGGATGATAGGGGATTTTTCAGGCACTTCTTCAGAAGCTGGGGTACACCATGATCCATAGGTCACCTGGGCCTTCGGAGAATGTCAGGATGTCCCTGCCCCTGTCCATCCTGAGGTCGGACCCTGGGGGTACCTGTCCCTCCATCCCCTCATCAGTTCCCCCCGCCCCCAGAACAGCACCCCCATTTCAGGGACAAGAAGCTGGTCCAGAGGGGCTGGGAGGAAGGAACGCAGGGCCTCACCAGACAACCTCGCCGACGTTGGAGGAGATGAGGTAGCGGATGAATTGCTTCATGTTGCTGTAGATGGCCCGGCCCTCCTCCACCGCAGCCACGATGGAGGCAAAGTTGTCATCTGACAGCACCATCTCTGCCGCGGACTTGGCCACGGCTGTGCCGGAGCCCATGGCAATGCCGATCTCTGCTTTCTTCAGGGCCGGTGCATCATTCACCCCGTCGCCTGTCTGTGGGCCAGGGTGGGGAGGGCCACACCTGAGAAGCTTCCCCCCCAACCTCCCCAACTCCCCTCAACTCAGCCTGCCCCAAGGAAGCAGACTGCTGGACAGAACAAATGGTAAGGTCAAGAATGAGCTCAGAAATGGGCTGGGGACAAAGACAAAGTCAGGGAGAAGATCAAGTCTAAGTTCAGCCTAGGGATGGGCTAGGGATGGGGAAGAAGGAGGGTCAACGGTGAGGGTTGGGGAGAAATAAAGGCTGGAGATAGGCTAGAATATGAAATTGAGGTCAGGGACAAAGTTGAGATCAATTCAGGATTGAGGTCGAGGATCAAGTAGGTGCTATAGTCAAGGTCTAGGTTGGCCAACTCAGTCTCCAGGTCAAGGTCAGGCCACAGGTCAAGGTTAAGTCAAGGTTAAGGACTGGGTTAGCTTGGAGGTCAAGATTAATATTAGGGGCCAAGTCAGAGGGGGTTCAAGGTCATGAATTGGATCAGAGTTGAAGAACAGGTCAGGACAAGAATGAGACAGGACGAAAACTGGGTCCAAATGAAATATTCATCAAATTATGTCGAATTATGTACATTTACTAAAACTCATCAAATGGTACATTTAAGATTTCTGCACCTCATAGTATGTAAATTTTATCTTGTAAAGGAAAAAAAAAAAAGAAACACAAACAAATATTGATCTCTAGTTAATGATATGCATTTTGGAGTATACAAAGAGAAAGTGTACTCAGGTTTGCAACTGACTTTGAAATGTACATACAAAAAAGGTGGATAGCAAGATGGGTCGTTAGATATGTACATGATAAAGCAAATACGGCAATGTGTTAACTATAGAATCTAGATGGTGGATATACAAGTGTTCACTGTAAAATTCTTTCAATTTTTCTGCATTTGAACATTTTTGTAATAAAACACCGAGAAAAATAGGAATGAAGCAGAAAAGAATGCATGGGTTGCTCGCTCCAAGCCCTGTGGCAAGTGCACTTCACTCCTCCCACCGCCCCCAGGCTCCAGTCTTGTGCCCTCACCATGGCGGTGACCTCGTCAAAGGACTGCAGGTTCTCCACAATGCGGGACTTGTGTGCGGGCTCCACGCGGGCGAAGCAGCAGGCTGTCTGGCAGGCCTGGCGCTGCTGCTCGGGGCTGAGGTCATCGAATTCGCGGCCCGTGTAGGCCTTGCCCACCACGTCCTCTGCGTCCCTGAAGATGCCAAGCCGGCGGCAGATGGCCACAGCCGTGCCTTTGTTGTCCCCTGTGATCATAACCACGCGGATGCCTGCCTGGCGGCAACGGGCAACACAAGCAGCCACCTCGGGCCGTGGCGGGTCCAGCATGCCCACGCAGCCCACGAAGGTCAGGTCCGTCTGGAGGGAGGAGGCAGATGCAAGCTGGGCCTGGGCCATCCTCAACCCGCCGTCTGCCCAGCTGCTGGAGACGTGTGGCTCCTGGCCCTGGGACCCTGCCCCAGCACCCACCTCATACTGTATGAACTTGCTGCAGTCGTCCAGCTGCATGTCCTCCTTCCTCGGGGGCATGTCGCGGGTGGCCAGCGCCAGGCAGCGCAGCGTGTCCAAACCTGACCCCCAGTCCCGGATCTTTGCCAGGATCTGCTCCCTGGAGGTGGTGTTCAGGGGTACTGTGCGGCTCCCCACGCGGACTGAGCTGCAGCGCTCGATCACACTCTCGGGAGCCCCCTGCAGAGGTGGAGAGGAGGGGGAAAGTAGAGACAAGATGGGGAGGCAGCCTTGTCGGTCACGACACCCCTCCCATCCCACTCCTCTGACCCCTCCATCCTGCCCAATCGAGGGAAAGGTGCCCCAAGAGTACACACAGCAAGGCAAGGACCAGAACCCACTCTGAAACGCCAGAGAAGGACTGACTGGTCTTGGGCTACCAGCCCCCTCTGAAGCCTTAGGGTCTCACCCAGGACCCCGATCTGGGCCTCGGAGTATTCAATAATGGCTTCTCCCTCTTCCAAAAAGGTCACCCCAGATGCTAACTTTTTGAAGTGGCCCAAGCTCCTTCCTGAAAGGAAGGCTTTCCATTGCAAAAGGCGTTGAGCCCACCACTACAGGGTAAAGTTACACTGTGATTCCATCTTCAAGTTTGCAAGCAGCCGTGAGAGGTGCTGCAGACAGAAGCCTGGACGGCAGCAGGCTCCCTTCCCTCCCTGGGACTCAGTTTCCAAAACACGCAATACCAGAGATGAGCACCGCCAGTCAGAATCGAAAGGCTTTCTGGACCTTCCAACCCGACCCCATTGTTCAGATGGGGAAACTGAGGCCCACAGAGGAGACCCCAAGGTCACATGGCAAGGTAGCCCTTGGCTCCTGGCCCTGGCTTTATCGCTCGGTCCCCCGTGGCAGGCTGATCACCCTCGTTCTGGATTCTTCACCTCCATAATGGGCCTCACACCTCAATTAACCTCCCACAGCTGCAGTTTCTAGAGCTTCAAAGGAGTGGCAGACAGGACCCCTAAAGACCCTGGATGTGCAGGGGCCCCAGGCCAGCCATGCAGGCCCCACCTTCACGAACATCTTGCTGCCCTGGACTGCCGGGGTGGGGCGGGTGGGCGTGCAATACACTGACATGGACTTCCGGTCCCGTGAGAACTCCAGAGTGAACTCTTTCCGCATGAGCTGCTTGATGACCTGAGGGATCCAGGCAGATCAGTGCGTGAGGTGTGAGTCGGCTCCTCCTGCCAGCTGCTCAGCCCAGAGAAGAGCCTCTGCATCCCATGGATGACATCCACGTCCCCCTGGCCCTGGCATTCAAGGCCTCCACCTCTCTCTCCAGCTTTATGCTCTGCCTTTCCTTCCTCTAAGCCCTGGCCCAGCCTGAGCCTATTCCCCTCTTTTCTGCCTAGCTGAGTCTTATTAGGGGTCTGAGGTTCCTCCTCCAGAAGCCTCCCAAGACTTAGCTCCCCTCTCTCCCTTCTACAGATGCCCCAGAAGCCCCAGCTGTGTGGCCTGAGCCCCCCCTCCCTCCCACCCCACTCACTGCATTGCAGGCACTGGCTCGCTCCACCCGGGACAGGGTCTGCAGGTCGGTGTCGAACACATTCATCTTCTCCACCAGGCAAGTCAGAGCTGTCTCCGTGGCCTCACCCACCTTCTCATACACGCCCTTGGCCTGGTGGGGCCCAGGATACAGAGAGTGAAGGGCAGCGGGCTCTCCAGTCTCACCTCACACTCACCACCTGCCCCTACCTTCGCCAGAGTTATGCACTGCCTCTTTGCACCGCGGTCTGTGGGCACTTACCAGCCCAGATGACCTGGGTTTTGGGCAGCACCTGGCACTCTACTCACTCTCCCCTTCCAGACCCTTCTCCCCGCTGGAGTCAACGACCAAGCCCCCTCCCAGCTTACCCCTCCCTCTCCACTCACTCCTTGTCAGCCTCCTTTGCTGGCTCCTTTGGGGCCGCATATGCCTCCTGCTTCCACCATCTTTCACGTTCTCAGACCCAGCCGTGACCTCTCTCCTGAGCTCCAAGCTTCCTTGTCCAACTGCTGCCTGCCGGACTTTGGCCCTGGAATGCCCTCAGGCCACCCGAGGTTTCCCTCGGACCTCACACCCTCCTGCCTGCTCTCTTCACCCTACTCCAGCCACAAGGCAAGGTGCTCAGTGCCTAAATCTCATCAGGCTCTCATGGCCTGGGGGCCTTTTTTGGGCTTGGCCTTCGGCCTTGAGCGTGCTCCCTGGTGCTGTCCCCCAACATGGCAAACCTCTTTCCCCAGGGACCCCTGGCCCTTCAGTCCCCCACAGCCTGGGAACCCGCCAGGCAAGATCCTGGTGCCAGCCTGAGGAAGAGGCAGTGGGACGGCAACGGGGCAGAGCCACCACCGACCCTGAGAGCTCTGAGGCTCCAGGGCTGGGCCCAGAGCCCACCTCGTTGTAGTCCAGCGCCGAGTCGTTGCACAGGGCACAGATGGTCGCCAGCTCCACCAGCCCGTCGAACTGCCCACATCGCACCAGATGCTCGCCCTGCCGCCTGCGGGGCCCTGGTGGTCAGCACTAGGGCCTTGGCTCTGTCCCTTGGGGGCGACCAGGCCAATGGCTCGGCCCCCAGGAGGCCAAGCCTGGGGACACCCCTCAGCATCTCCCCACGTAGCTCCACCCCCAGGAAGCCCTGCCCACCCACAACCCCTTACCCCGCACTCACACTTCGCCTTCAGGGGCATATGTGGTGCCAGAGACGGTGAACTCGTGCAAGCTGCAGGAGCCGGTGGCCGCGGCCTCGGCTACCATGAACATCTAGGGAGCCAAAGGCCGTGCTCAGGGCACCGGGCAGTCGATCTGAAGAAAGCCAACACCATCCCCCCACGCCCACCCTCACCAAGGCGTAGGACAAGAGTACTTGTAAGAATCGTGCTCCTGGGGACAGTTTGAAAACTGCCAAGCATCTCAGCCCAGCATCCAGCATGTAAGGCCCCTACAAGCTCCCTATCCTGTTTCTCAAATCTTTTTTAGCCAAGGAAAACTCTGTTCAAATCAAGGCCCACCAGAGATTTTAGCAGTCGGGGGTGGTGGTAAAGCTTGCCAGTGCCCCCTCCCTTGCAGCAGCCTCCGGTGGGCGTCTGTGCCACCTTAAAGTCTCAGAATGCAGAACCTAGGTTCCAAAGCAGCAGGTTGTGGGAGCAAGGATGGGTGAGGGCTGATGGGGCAACCTGGAACCTGGCCCCTGACAGGAGTGGGAGGCCCACTACCTTCACCATCACCCCACCCACCCCTCTACTGGGTCCAGAGGTGCCCTCTGCCATAGGCCTGCTGGGGTCTCAGCCAGAATCCCTGGAGCATGTAGGTAGCAGGCCCAGGATGTGGCATCAAGTGCCAGAGAGTGAATAATTCCTGCCTTGGCCTTTCCCAGGTCACTGGGGCTGGCATACTTGGAGACGGGTGTGGAATGCACAGAGCCATGGTGGTGATGGACAGAACCTGGGTCAGGACCCAGCGTGGCTCAGATGCTGAGGCTGTACTTGACCCTCTCCTGTGTCCTTTTTGTGTACCTGGCAGGGCTCGCATACCCAAGCTTCAGATGAGGAAACTGAGGCTCACAGCTTGGCAGCAACCTGCCCGGGGCCCCCCCGGTGGCATGTGTCCAGCCAGGTTTTGTCCATGGCAGCCTGCCCAGCGTCTGCTCTGTCTCCACGAAAACCTAAATCTGCTCCCCACCACGGGACACCCACAGATCCTCTCCTCCAACCCCGGCCAGAAAGGAAGTCAGGGAGAGGCCCAGAGAGGGAACCCATCTTGGCCAGCATCACACAGCAACACCCATGGGGTCCCAGGCTGGCCGCGGCCACTCACCCGGCAGACAGACATCTGGTTGGTGGTGAGGGTGCCCGTCTTGTCGGAGCAGATGACGGAGGTGCAGCCCAGGGTCTCCACGGAGGGTAGGCTCCGCACGATGGCGTTCTTGCGCGCCATGCGCCGCGTGCCCAGCGCCAAGCATGTCGTGATGACAGCTGGGAGGCCCTCGGGGATGGCGGCCACAGCCAGGGCCACGGCGATCTTAAAGTAGTAGACAGCGCCGCGGAGCCAGGAGCCGCCGTGGGCTGGATCTGCGAAGTGGCCGATGTTGATGACCCACACAGCCACGCAGATCAGGGAAATGGTGCGGGATAGCTGCCGCCCGAACTCGTCGAGCTTGCGCTGCAGTGGCGTCCGCTCCGGCTCGACTGCCACCATCTGGCTCCGGATCTTGCCCAGCTCCGTGTGTAGGCCAGTGGCCACCGCCACACCCACTGCCTTGCCTGACGCGATGTTGGTGCCCTGGTGGGGAGGGGCAAGGGAAGAGCTGCTACCACCTGGCCAGGCCCAGGCCCCCCGGTCTTCCACAGCACCTGGCACAGAGCAGGCGCCAGGGCCGAAATCGACAATACGAACAACAGCACGGCGTGGGCACCAACCTATCGGTATGTGATTCATAAACAAGCGATATGGCCACACGGGAGCATGCGGCTGGCTATGACCCCTGGGAAACAGTCCATAAATATTTACTGAAGAATCAAGAAAACCTGAGCCTAAGGCCCTCCGTTCCCAAGGTCTTAGTAAATTTTCCAAGTCTTGGTGTCAGGGATGGCCAGCTCTGAGCCTCAGTGTCCCCCGCTGTAAAAAGGTCCAACCGAGGCCCTATTAACTCGGGGACCCGTCAAATGGATGCAGTGTCCCACGGTGTCAGGGATGGAGAGGAGGCAGGTGCTGGTGGCAGCCTCAGCCTCTCTTCTTCTGCCCCGACGAAGCAGCTCTGGCCCCCATTGGTAGGTTTCCCAGCTAAGGACAGGACGTGCAGTGAGCCAGCCCATCCTCCTTAGAAGGCTTATGAGTGACAGCTGCTGACACCTGAGCATGCCTCCACCTGCAGGCAAGGTATGGTGTTCCCCTCAAGGAGTTCTGTGTGAAGTCTCTAACCCTGTTTCTGCCTGCTTCAAGGGAGGGCCACTCTGATAACTTGGCATCCTGGGCCGCTGCCTGGCTGACTGGACCCTTGGGGTGGCCGCAGGCACTCAGCTTCAGTGAGCACAACTTGTCCATTCTCTCCGAGGCCAAGGGGCAGACCCTTCTGACCACAGCTGAGCCCACCATTCTCCCCAAGACGAGCCGGGGGCACCTGGCGTCTTACCTTGGCTTCCGTTTTCCCATCTGAGAAATGGACTCTTCCCACTACTCCCCACCACTTTTGCAGCCCTCTTCCCTCCAGAGATTTTCTGTTGAGTGATTAGAGGTGAGCTCTGCCATCTCCAGATTAAGGCAGAATAGCCACACAGGTGAGAGGCATACTCTGGAGCCAGAATATTGTCCCAGCCCTACCTCTCAGTGGCCGTGTGACCTTGGGAAAGTTAGCCTCTCTGTGCTAGTGTCTTTTTTGGAAAACATGGATAACCAGAGTACCTATTCCAAAGGTGTGATGTGAGGAAAAATTAGGCTAATACAGGTAAAGGGCTTGGGACGGTGCCAGGCACACAGTCCCCAGAAAACACGAGCTACTATTATCATCATCAGTGTGCATGAGCTGCCCGTGATTGATGCAGTTCCTTCCTGCGGGCCTTGACTTGACTCATCTTAACATTACTAGTTTTCTTGCTATTGTCCAGCCCAGGCGAGCCCCCAGCCTCACAGGGACTTACAGAGAATAGCATGTTCTTCTTGTCCTGATTCACAGCTCTGGGATCTGGGATGGCATCGGTGTGCTTGGTCACGGACACAGATTCACCTGGTCATGGAATCATAAGTGAGAATCCCCTGTGAAGACACCCCCTCCCCTACCCGGCCCCCATTTGGCCCAGGCCTCAGGGCCCTCACCCGTCAAGATGGACTGGTCCACTCTCAGCGTGGTGGACTTGATCTCGATGAGGCGGAGGTCGGCAGGCACTTTGTCTCCCACTGCGGAGGGGAATGGCCTGGCTGAGGGGGCTTTGGGCACCAGCCCCCGGGAAAACCAGGAGGCTCCTGGGAACTCAGGCTAGGGCTGGGGACCCCTTAGGTAGTCCCTCACCCTTCTGGCTGGGGAGCTTTGGAGCAATGGGGCCATCACCCACTCTGAGTACAAAGCCAGAAGGACGGAGGCACAGAGAGGGACGGGGCCGCCAGCGGCACCTAACAAAAGGAGCCAGCCCCGGCGTACCCGCCACTTCCACGATGTCTCCGGGGACGATGTCCCGGGCACGGATCCTCTGCACGCCCTTGCGGTCCGAGCGGATCACCTTGCCCATCTCAGGCTCGTACTCCTTCAGGGCCTCGATGGCACTCTCAGCATTGCGCTCCTGCAGAACACGAGGCGGGCAGGCGGTCTGTCCCTGCTGCCCCCGGACGGCCACCCCCTCGGAGTGACAACCTCAGGGCTTGGGATGGAGCTGGCAGCAGAAGGACCTGCAGGGAGACCCCAGCACCAGGCGAGGTCACACCCAGTGGCTGGGAGATCCCAGGGCCCCAGCCCACCCCCCCAGTGCCTCCCACCTGCCACACGCCCACGATCGCATTGGCCACGAGGATCAGCACAATGACCAGGGGCTCGACGAAGGCTGTCGTGGTCTCTTCACCCTCCTCGAACCAGGCTAGGACCTGCAGGATCAGAGCCAGGGATTTGGGCTACGCTGTGGGCTGGGACCAGCTCTCTTTTTCCCCTGCACCCTGGATCTGCTCTCTTCTCCCCTGCTTTGGAAGAGATACCCTTGGGGAGCTCTGCGCTTGGGGAGGGCTACTCTGACAAGGTCTTGATATACAGGATGACCGGCCCTTGCGGGCAGTGACCGCCACAGCCCACGCCCCACCCAGGCCAGCCTTTGGGATGCGGGGCAGCTGCACAACTGTCAGCTGGAGGCCCCGCTGCCTGCAAAGAGCCGTGGTCCTCACAGTGTGGCCCCCAGACCAGCAGCAGCAGCATGGCCTGAGATCCTGCAATTCTAGGGGCCCGTCCCAGACCTCCTGAGTCAGAACTCTGGGGGTGGGCACACAGAAATCTGTGCTGTAGCGAGCTCAGGTGATTCTGAGGCACTGGTCAGTGGCTGTTTTAAAGCACCGATAGACTGTTTTGTAAGAGTCTCTGGTTCTCCCCAAGACACAACTGGCACAACTGGCTGGAGGCCAGGATTAAATCTGACCTGGGCAGAGACCGGCCAGGGGGAAGAGTCCCGCCCAGGGCCCTGCCAGCCCACACTTCTGGCCACCTGCTGGGGGTGGGGCCAGGAACCAGAATCCTGGCACCCACCGTCAGGGCGGCCACTTCCAGTCCTGAGTTATCATTTGGGTCTCTGCTGCTCGGCCACCAGTGACAACTGTGGCCTCTCTCACTACCTCTCCACCCTGGCCCTCTGGGCCTCCAGGTCCAGGTGGGGTCTGGGCAGTGGAAATCAGGGAAGAGCAAAGGGGAGTGGCAGTTAGGAGGTGGCGAACAATGAAGACCCCAAGGACTTTCAGAAGTGCTGGAGCCAGAAAAGGTTCTCAACTGGGGGCAATTTTGTCCCCCAGGGACATACGGCAATATCTGGAGACATTTTTGATGGCCACAACTGGGATTGGTGGGTAGAGGTCAGGGATGCTGCTAAACATCCTACAATGCACCATACAACAAAGAAGTATCTGGTTCAAACTGTCAACAGTGCTGTGGATGAGAAACCCCGGCTGAGGCAGGGAAGGGCAGCTTTGTGTTCCCAAAGCTGGCTCTGACAGGCAGAGTGGAAGACAGATTGGAGGGGTCCAGACGGGAGCCAGGAGTCCCGTGTCGGCAGCTGAGGGTGTGGGCAAGGGAAGGCGAGGGCTGAGCGGGGCAAAGGCGGGGCCAGGAAGCAGGCCCAGGGATGCCGACTGCTGAGAGAGCCAAGACAACAGCCCTGTGCCCCAGAGCCTGGGCTCTGAGCTCCCACTGGACCTGGCTCTCCCTCCCAGGCCCCAGGGCTGTGGCGGGCAGGGCCCTACTTACGAAGGAAACCAGGGCAGCCAGGAGCAGGATGCGCACCAGGAGGTCCTCGAACTGCTCCAGCACCAGCTCCCACAGGGACTTCCCTGGAGTGGGAACACCGCATGAGGCCTGGGCCCCTGACCTACTGACTTCCCCCGCTTAGAAGCTAGGACAGCCTCGGAGACCACCTGGCCACTCCCTCCCCCTGCAGCTTCAAGAGCGGGAGCCCGCTCTGGAGGGCCCTCGAGGCTGGGCAAGCCTCACCAAAGGGAGCGGGGAGGACATGCCCAAGGATGTTGCCCCCGGGCCTGCAGCCCACCCTGGCCCGAGCCTCACCTTCCTCGGTCGGAAGCTCTGCAGGATCCAGGCAGCCAGGAGTCATGAGGAGACAAGAAACAACTGGGTTATGGCGGAGCCCCCCTCACGGAGCCTGCCCAGGATGATCTGGACGTATGCCCACAGTTTGCTGAGGTCGTTTGAGCCCAGGTGCTGCCAGTCTCCCGCCCCCACCCCACTCTGGCTGAGGAAGGTCTGGTATGGCCTGGCTCACCTGGGGACAAGACCAGAACCAGGAGGGCCCTTCCAGCCCCTCCCCCATTTCACAGAGGGGAAACTGAGGCCTGGAGAAGGGAACTCTGGGGCCACACAGCAGATGGGTGGTTCTCACAGCTCCCCTGCACTGCCCTTCCTCAGAAAGCCCAGTTCTGTTCAATGACCCCCTATCCTCGCCCCCACTACAAGCACGCCCCTCCCTCTATGAGCAACTCAAATTGAGACCACCAGCTCAGGCCATCTCTGCCCGGGCAGACATACTCGGTCCTCCTGGACCACCTGGGCAGGCTACCTGGGCAAGGTAGGAGACAGCCCTCTGAACACCCTGGAGCTTGCCCTGGACAAGATCCTGGCAGCCGGTATTCCAGGCAGTGAGGAAGGGCCCATGGTTCCATCCCTGGGGTCAAGGCTCAACTTGCCCCCTCCTGGGCCATCTTCTTCAGCAGGATCAGCGAAGATACCCCCCACCCCGCAGGCCCAGTCCCAGACCCACAGAATGTTTAAGACTATGGTTTCCAAACCCCAGCAGGACCTGCCATCACTTTACATGCAGATGTTTTATCGCCTCCATTTCGGGGAGACCCCTGGAACCCAGCAGAGCTGCTGTTGCCTTTGAATCCTCCCAGCAGCCTCCAGGGGAGGCAGGATGGGAAGTTACTGCCTTGTTTCAAAGCTGCCAGAACTGAAGCTCAGAGTGGAGAAGCGGCTTGAAGAGGGTCACCCAGCGAGTGTGTCTGGGTGGGGCTCTGGGAGCGGGGAGGCAGCTGGGCCCTGGAGGAGGGACCCTGGCACTTCCCCTGCCCTGCTGAGGCACCTGGCCACTCTAAAGGACAGTCTCCCGGCCAGCAGCCTTGGCATCACCCGGGGGGACCCCACCCCAGCCTGGCCCTCTTGTCCTCTTCCCCCTCCCCCACCCACGTGAAACAGGTCCTTATATCCATCCACCTGCTTTTGGCTCATGCACTGGCAAGCATTTTTCCCATGGGAGCCCCTCCTGGGACCACCGGTTTGGAAGGTCTGGGGTCTGCACCTGACAGCTGAACCGTGGAGAGTACCGAGCAGTCCACTGGGCTGCAGGAATCCAGGAGGGAAACATAGAACCTAAAAATACACTTTCTAGCATTCTCTTCAAAGCCCTATTTTAGGCAACGGCTGACATTTTCCGTGGAAAATGTAATCTCCAGTGTCCTGAGTCGAGATTAAAATCAAACAGACTTTTTCCTTCTGATCTATTTAACTGAAACGAACAGGAAAGGCGGGGGTAGGGGGTGGGGGTAAGGCCAGGACTGCTTTCTGGACCAGTTCTCCAATGGAGCAGGGTCCTTTGGAGGTCATCTCGGCCATGCCCCAGCCTGTGTAAAGAACAGTGCCATCCTCATGACAACTACCTGCTTTACCCAGGAGACTCCTAAACCCCCCCATTCCTGTGGGTATTTTTGCAGTTCCGGAGTAAGTTCATCTGTGAGTCTCACCTGAATCCCTCCTGCTGTGTCCCTAACTCATCCCTCTGTCAGGCATGCAGCCCTGGGCATTTATTCCAGGCAAGGGTGAGTCCTGGGGTGAGAAGCCTGGCCTGGGCCACACATGCCAGCTCTGGTTCCCGCAGCAAGCTGCCCCGGCCTGCCCCAGGTGGTCCTCAAGTTCTCCCTTCTCTGCCCTCCACCTGGATCTCCCCTCCCACTCGCGCTTCCCACACCTGACCCAGCATCCGCTCAGTGGTGGTCTTTATGCTGTGTACTCAATATTTCTGGTTCTCCCCACCCATGGTCACAGAGTAGGACTGCACTTCCTGGTCCCTAAGCAGGTTGCAAAAAGAAGTGATTGTGCTAGTCCTGGGCTGGACATTTGATTGCTGGTGCGAGACTCTCTAGAAAAGGACTGTGCGCTAGAACTTTCTGAGATGATGGACGGGGTCTGTATCTGCTGTCCATTACCGTAGCCACTAACCACATGGGGCCCTTGAGCACGAGGAATTGGGGCTCGTGTGAACGAGGAACTAAATTTTAAAGTTTACTTAGTTTTCATGAATTTAAGTTTAAATAGGCACAGGAGGCTGGCGGCTACCGTTTTGGACTGCCCGGGTCGGCTGCTTTTTCCCTCTGACACACCAACCAGCAGCCTATGAAGTGGTGTCTGCACTGTCCACCTGGGTCACTCAGTGAGGGGAACGCAGAGCCCCCAGATGATCTGACACGGATAGAGCGCATCTGTGAGAAACGAATCTCTGCTGTTGAAAGCCACTGAGAAGTGGGGGTTGTTACCACAGCACAATCGAGCTGACGCTGACACACGACCCCCTTCTCCCCAGACCTGGCTTCTACCACTTTCACCTCCTGCTCCCCCTGGGAGGCTCAGCCGCAGCAGATGCCCTGCCCATCCCTGCGTGTGGCACAAGGCAGGCTTCCAGGGCTGCCTCAGCAGCTGACTCCCCGTGGGGTCCAGGCGGGTGGCCCAGCTCCGTGAGCCTCACGTGCAAGATGGGATACCCACACCTGCCTTGAAGGGCTGCTGGAAGGATCATCACCACCATCATCATTATCGTTCTTAATAGGATAGGAGCCACATTTACTGAGCACGTCCTGTGTACTGAGCAGTTTGCCAGGCGCTCTACCTACATTATCTCTAGAAAATAAATGGGAAGACACTGTGTGCTGGGCAGCTCAGCGCACAGAATAACAGCAGCAGCTGGTGCTGTGTCAGACGTCCTGCTAACCCTGTGTGTGCATTTTTCTCCTACTGTTCTCAACCCAGGAAGGAGGAGACAATTATTATTTCCGTTTTACAGAGGAGACAATGGAAGCCCAGAGAGGTTGAATAATTGGTTGATGGTCACACAGCTGAAAAGTTGCCAGACTTTGAGCTCAGGCAGCCTGGCTCTAGAGCCCCTACACAGACCTCCTGCCCCAACTCTTAGGCTCTCCTGCCTTCCCTCTCCCATGTCCCCTGCCCCCGACAGCCAAGGACACCTGAACAACTTGTCCCATGTCCTGATTGTCAGGCTGGATGCCCTTATCCCATCCACTGATCCACCCCTCTGTAGTGGCCCCAGAGCACAATCAAAATCATCCCTGTCCAGAAAGCTCTCTGCTGTCCTCACAGGTGATGTTTTGGGGATTGCTAGGCCCTGCCCACTCAAGCCTGGTCTGCTTCAAATGCCGATTTCACCAGGACCCTGAAAGACCCAATTCTCCCCTCACATCAGTGAATTCTGGCACTACAGAGGGAGCCCAGGGGCTGGGAGCGGTCCCTAGAAGATGCCGATGCCCCCACCCTTGCCATCCCCAGACTATGTGTGTGTGTGTGGGGGGGTGCTGAGCTAGTTCCCCTTGAAATGCTGGCACTGGCCCTTCAGCCGTGCTGGATGTCCCACTTATTCAATGGAAGAAAGCCTGGGCCCTGCCCACCTCTGAGTCCGTCCACTGGACTGCACGGGACAGACCATAATGAGCAGGTGCTGCTCCCTCCTGAGTCCCCAGCTGGGTCAGACTGGGGGCAGGGTGGCCCCCACTATCCCAGGCCTCTCCCAGCCAGTCCACCCCACTCTGAGCCACCGTGGCCAGACTGAACTGGCCCCAGCCCACTGAGGCCCAATGTGGTGCTGGCCGGGAGGAGCCTGGGATCAAAAGGGGATGTGGGGAGCCAATGTGGCTCAGTGGTTGAGCATCAGCTTCCCACAAAAGAGGTCCAGGGTTCAATCCTCAGCCTTGGTAACTCAAAAAGAAAAGGGGGGTGGGGATGTGATCAGAGAATCTTCATGGCTTAGACAAGGAATCTGACCCAGGGGACATGAGTTCAAATCCTGCCCTATTTCTTGGTTATCCTGTGGCCACGGGCAAGCCACTCAATCCACTATGTGTGTCGCTTTCGCCATCTGCAGGATGGGCATAAGGGTAGTAACGACTTCATACAGTCGCTTGGAAGATTCAATGGCGTAAAGCACTTAGGATAATGCACAGCACACAGCCAGTGCTCAATAAGCTTTAGCCATAATCAGCACAATTACTGGAATGCAAGTTCCACGACAGCAGGACTGGCCACTGCAGTGGCTACAGCACCTAGGACAGTGCGGACCCAGAGTAAGTGCTCAATAAATATTTGCAAATGAATGGCCCTGCCTTCTCCCTGCCCACAGACCTTCAGTGGCTCTCCCCCACCTACAGGAGAAAGGCCAGCCTTAGCATGGCATTCAAGGCCCCAGTGGACCTGCCCCAAACAGCCCTCCCAGAACCACTCACATACCTCAGAACAAGCAGGACCCTCAGGATTGCCACCATATCTGCTCATTTTGCTCAAGCTTTTGCTCCAAGACTGTGTCCATGCCATTCCCTCTGTCCAGAGTTACCCTTCCCTATCTCCTTGTGGAAATCCCATCCTCTCAGGAAGGCTTCGCTAAAAAGCCCCCTCCTCTGGGTGCCCTCCCAGCTCCCAGACCTCATCACCTTGCCCTTCTCTCACCACTGCATGACTTTCACACAGTTATCTGTAGTTGGGCCACCCCTACCCCCCGCCCTCCCACGAAGGAGCAACTCCAGGGTGGGGAGGGGGTGAGTCATCCTGGCCCCAAAGGGAGCCCTCTCAGCAATTGTTTACTCAGTTGTCCCAGGTTCAGGCTGGGCCAGGGCCAAAGGGTGGGGGGAGGTGGGGGTGCAAGGCCAGGCTGTCCCCGGGCTGCCCCAGGCACCACATACCACCTGCTCCCCCCTCAACTCCTTCCTCCTCACAACATTGGAAACTGGTATTTCAGCTTCTAAATGTCAGCTCCAGCCAGGAGAGGTGAGCACTCTCGGAGATCTTCCTCAAAGGTAAATTTACAGAGCAATTAAATCGTCACTGGCAAGGTCAGGGCCAGCGCAGCGGCCAGGCTGCCCTGGGAGAGGCCCTGGCTGGGCAGGCTCCACCCAGCCCACCTGGCCCTGCTGCAGCTCCAGGGTCCACCTAGAGTGGACAAGCAGGCCCCACTCTGTAGGACACCACCTGTGACCCTGGCTCCCGGACTCCGCAGAGGGGCCTGCCGGGCCTACCTGGTGCTACAGGGCTGCCTTGGGGAGCTCCTGGTGCTTGATACTGTTCCTGGGGGCGCTAAGGATGCCCAGTAAGGGCCAGAGGGCATGAGAACTAGGGCGAAGCCTAAAAGACCTTGAACTTCCAAATCTCTGCAGGCAAATCCTGCCCACCTCCGACCCCCTTCAGATCTGGGAGCCGGTTTCACATCCTGAAAAGGCCAGGGGGGATCTCAGGGTCCCCTCTCTGCAATGCTGAGGAGGACACTGAGGTCAAGGAGGGGGAAGTCTGCCACCCGGCAAGTGCAGCCACTGAGATCCCCACTCCCCTTTGCCCTCCTACTCTTGGCCTGGTTTCCTGAGTTCAGCAGCCAGCGCGGCCTGGCTAAGGGCGAGAGGCAAGGCCACAGCTGAGACACAAATGGCAGGAATCCAAATCCAGAACACCCCTCGCACCCGGCAGCCCCCAGCCCCAGGCCACAGCCGCTGCTCCCCCAAGCTGCCACGACAGAGACCACCACCAGAGGCCTCCTGGGATCGTGTCGACCCCCACATTGCACCTGCACCGAGCTTGCAGGGTCCCTCAGGCCCACTCAGCAGGACCTGCTCAGCCCAGTCTTGCCTCCTCGCCTCGGCGCATGTCGGGCAAAGATGAGTAGCCAGTTCGCAGACCCCGGAAATCAAATGGCTCCCAAGCATATGAAAAGGTGCCAACCTGACTCGTAAAGGGAGACGTGAAAACTAGAACTATGACAGGACACTCTTCTATCAGATCGGCGCTGATCAAAATGTCCGATTACACACTGTGCTGGCCAAGTCATGGGGAAATAGGTTGTGGTACAACCTAATGGAGAACAATTTAGCAACAGCTGTCAAAATTAAAAACGCACATGTCCTTTGACCCAGCAATTCCACTTTAGGAATTTAGTCTCCAGCGATATTCACAAGTGTGTGCAATGAAGTGGGGACAGGGCTATTCCTTGCAGTGGTGTGTGCAGTACCAGAGGCTGCAAACAACCGAGAGTCCATCAGAAGTGGGAGTGGAGAAATGCGGGACAGCCACACGACCACATCCTGCAGAGCCACTAGGAAGCCGGAGGACACTCTGAGTGGAACTGTCTCTAAATGGTGGTCAGGAGGACACGCAGGGGCAAAACGTACTTATAGCACACCTCACTTCATGTGAAAAAAGCTCAGAGACAGGAGATCCACCTGTGTATATGCACAGAATAACCTGGGAAGGAGACAACAAGACACTGGGGAAAAAATAGTTTTCTTAAAATGTAAAAAGCTCCACAAAGAAGCAGAGCTCTGGGCACCTCGGGGACCTGCAAGGAAGGGTGGGCTCAGAAGAGGGGGTGGGGTCAGGAGCCTTCAGCTCGCTGCCCAGACCAGCCCTGTCAGGGCCCAGGAGGACCCACCTCTACCATGTGGAGGGGCAGGGGAGTCCAGGCTGGCAGCTCACCGACTGCACTGCTGATGCCTGTCCAGGTCCCCCACCAGCTCACAGGGTTCCCTCTGCAGGAGGAGGAAGAAGGAGGATGGGAAGGTGGGATTCCCAGTTACACCCCCGCCCCCAGTCCCCGGGGCATAATTTGCAAACTTCAGGCCTGAAACAAATGCCTTCCCTGTGTGTGGTTTCCAGCATGCTAACGACCTTGCAGGTGCACGGATCCTGGGGGCTTCCCTCCACCCGCAGGGTAGGCCACACCCATCTTCTGGCCCTGAGCCAGCCCAGCCCCCTCCACCCTAGGGAGGGGTGACCTCACTGAACACTCACAAGCAACCCTAATTGATGAGCCTCGTGGAGCCCCACGTAGAGAGGACCCCACAGCTGTGAAGGGGCAGAGCCAGGGTTCAAAACCCCACCCGTGGCAACGGCAGGACACCCCATGCCGCCCCTCACCCCAGGCCAAGGCTGGGACCTGGAGGCTGGGGTACACAAGGCAGGGAGGGGCAGCTGGCTCCCCTCCCCTCACCTGACAACTTCCAGAGCCCAGGAATGCTTCCTGAGGGAGAAGCCCATCAGCAATGGGAAGGAAGAGCCACCTGGGGTCCCATGGAGGTTGGGGCAAAGCTGCCCAACCGGCGCAGGCACCAACACCAGGGTCCCGGAGCCTGTGGAACCCCTGTACAGACAGGGAAACCAAGGCACCTGTACCAGCTCCCCCACCTACTTTTTAACCAGGGGCAAGTTACCGCCTCTGTAAAATGGGATGACAACCTCACAGGGTTGTTTTGTGGAAGAAATGAGAGAACAGATGAAAAGTGCTGAGAACACCACCCAGCACATAGTAAGTGCTCAACAAACATTAGCTTTTACTATTATTACCATCAAAGCACACAGAAGCCAGAGAAGGCCAGCAATGCCCCCCCCCAACTTTTCCTCTCCCCATCCCAAGGCACATTCACCTCTCTGTGGACTCACCCACCATGCCAACACTCTCACCTATCACCCCACACAGAGGTTTAGAGACCAGGGCACCCCGAGATCCCCCAGAACCACACAGGGCAGGTCTAGGAGCTTCCTCCCTCCCCGTAAACCCCACCCTGATGAACCAATGACAATATGGGGGACCAGAGAGAAGAGGAGCCTTGGCCACGGTTGCCCAGGGCAGAATCTGTGTGATTCTGGGGGGCAGCCTCAAGGGCTGGGGTTCCAGCTTTTCTTGGGAATCAGGACTCCCAAGTTGGAGGCCACAGTGGGCACAGAAGAGGCTGTGAGACCCTAGATCTTGCCTGCCCTGACCCCCATCCCCACTCTAGGGTCGGGGCACAGACTGCTGCCCTGCTCTTCTGCAGCAGTGACATTCTCCCTGCCAAGTTGCTAATGGGGGATATTAAATAATATTTATCTCCCCAGTTCCTCCCACAGCTCCACTAAATATAGCAACTAATTTTTTGAAAAAGGATTTCTGCTCCAGAAAGATAATATTTATATAAGAGGTGGTTTTCATAAACCAATATGAAACCCAAAGCTCCCTTTCCGACAGCTCTTCGTAGTTTTTGAGCCAGCCCTGCACAGAGGAACCCGCAGCCTGAGCACCTTCCCCTCTGAGGAAAGAGGAAGCCGGGGTGACAGGCCAGCTGTGAGCGGTGAAAGGGTGAGGCCCCAGACCCCTAGGGGACATGACCCCAAGCTGTGCTTAGCCTGGGGAAGGAAGGAGGCACTGCTCTCTGGTCCCCCAACACTCGGGTGCTGTGGGGGTGGGCAAAGAGGGCAGCAGGTCCTGCCTGGAAAGCGCATGGGGAGGGGACCTCTGTACCTTCGGCCCTCAGGGACTCCATATAGGAGCCCCCGCCACATCTGGACCGTACCTGGAGGCAGCTGCTATGCCTTTTGGCAGAAAGGAGAATCCCATCTCCTTTGAAGGGTGTGAAGAAGAAATGGCACCTCTCCCACCCAAGCAGCAAAGAAGCAACAGCTTGGGGACTCCCTCCCTGCCCAGCAGGAGCCACTCCAGGTCACTGGGTCAGAGAAAGGCCTCCCCAGGAGACTCCCTGAGGCCTTGAACCTGCCACCCTCAGGGACGTGGGTCTCCTGTCTCAGCAGTTCAAAGCGCCCACCTACTTAGGCAGCCACATCCGCCTCGGGTTGCAGAAAGAGGAAGACCTAGGGGTTGGGACGGGGGCACGCCAAGGCTGCCAGCTGACAAACTGCACCATCTTGGACGCTTTACCGAGCCCTCGGGGCCAGCTGGGAGCCCGGGCCTCACACTCCCTGCCCTGAAGGTCCCTCTCCAGCCGGTGTCGGAGTCTGCGCCTGCACGCGACGGGCTGCTGGGCTGGTTGCTGTGCGGCTCGGGGGTCCAGAGCTGCCCGCGGGTGGGGGTGGGCTAAGGCTTGCATGGGAGGATAGGGACGGGGGCGGGGGAGTGGGAAGCCCGGCGGGAGCACGGAGGTCCCAGGGCCTGGAGGGAGGGGAGCTGGGAACCAGGCGTCCGGTCTCCCAAGCCGGGACCCCGCCCCCCCCTCGAAGGTGGCCGCTCAGCCCCGCCGGGTGCCCCACAAGCATCTGAAGAGGTTTCCGGAGCCCTGGTTTCCTGCCCGCCCCCGGGGACCGAGGGCCGAGAGCGGAAGAAGACCGCTCAGCAGCCGCAGCGCAGGGCGTGGAAACTGAGACTGCGGCGCGCGCGGGCCCCGCTCCCCGGTCCGGCCCGCACTCTCACCGTTGGGGCCGTAACGCTCCCGCGCGCCGGTCACCTGCGCCGGACTCAGGCCACTCTCGGCGGTCACCGAGAAGCGGCGCAGCACGTCGGCAGCCGGGAGCAGGTGCGCCGCCTCCATGCTGCCCGCCTGGACGTCGGCACCGTCGGCACCGTCGAGGCCGCCTCTTCGCAGGGTTATTGCACGGGGCGCCGGGGACTCGGGCCCGAGTGGGCGCCGCGCGTGGCCATATCCGCGCTACAACCTTCCCCGACGGCAGTGGCGGCGGCGGCCTCAGCCCGCGCCAGGATGCTGCGCCCCAGGCACCCTCCCCGGGGCGGGGCGGCGCGGGGCCCGCCCCCGCACTCACACCCCTTCCGGCAGCACATCTAGCCCGCTGCCCCGCCCCCGCAGCGTCCGCGCCGCGCGCCCATTCTGCAGAAGAGGAAACTGAGGCCGCGCGTGGGGGCAGCCGAGGGCGCAGGGCCCCGAGGGGCGCGGCCCCTGTCCGCAGAGCTCTGGGGGGCCGTCCGGGGGCCGGGAAAGCGGGCTTGCTTCCCGACTCCAGGGTCCTAGGAGGTGGTCAAATGGAGGTGTCGAATTCTGCGAAGTGTGACTTTGGGTCTGGTGGGAACCAAAAGCCTGTGAATGAACGTGCCTCCTCTGGAGGGAACAACTTGATTTTCATTTTCTTAATTTGAAGTTTGTGCTATCTTTATTTTCCAAATATGCAGCGATGAGACATTATTCCTCATATAACCAGAACCTACAACAATGAACCAGTATATTAAGTTCAGAAAACCAGTCCTGTTACCCGAGGCTGTCACCCTCACCCCAGCAGGAAATGTAACTGCGGGGCGGGGGCGGGGCTCCCTAGACCGGCCTGATGGAGTGAGGTGGGGGGACCTTCTGCCCCAGGAGGGGGCGGGGCGCAGCCCCCGCTCCAGTGCTCCCTAGGCTCCAGATGCCTGGAGAAGGGGCTGCAGGTTCTGGGAAGGAAGACGTGGGAAGGCAGAAACCACTCACCAGACCAAAAGGAGGGGCGAAGAGAATAATCTCGTCACCCCTTCCAGCTGGAGAAACCCAGCCAGTCTCACGGCCCGCGCCTTCCCCACCTCCCCCTCCGACCCACCACCACCCAAGCTGGCCTCTGCTGTCCAGAGCTTCAGCCTCTGGAGAGCCACCAAGGCCTATAGGTTCCTAGATTCCAGGATGGAGCCCTCCCAGCCGGCTGTTCAAACCCCAAACCCTACAGTGTCTCAGAGCCTGGAAGCCTTGCCAGAAAAATGGAACTGCACTCCTGCTGGTGACCCCACCCCCAAAAAGCACCAGTTTCCAGCCTTGCCTCCAGTTGCTGACCCCCCAATCCCATCTTTTCCTCCCATGACAAGGCTAGGCTCGTCCTCTGTCCCTTTCCCCCACCGCCACCCCCACGCCTCCAGGCACACAGAAACCCTGGATAAGGACAGTCAGGCTGACTGAACCGTCCTGCCCTCTGCTGCCTTTGCCGGGTCATCCAGACTGACTCTGGGGCATCAGCTGGCACTCCAAGCCTGCTGCTCCAGGGTGGAGGTAAGGCAATGCTGCCTTTCTGGCTCTGGCTCCTACCAGCCTGGCATTTTCGATCTCCCAGGTCTTTCCATCCTGTCCCTTTCTCTCCCACCTCCACTGTCCACAAAGGCAATCCCCACCCGTTGCTAGGAAAAGGGTTAGCCAGGACTAGGCTGGGTCAGAGCTCTACCACTCCCCTCCAGAGACCTCTCTCCTAGAGACAGAGCCCTGGGCATTCAAGCAACTAGTACCCCTTACCCTCCCACTCACACATCTTGGGGTTTGGCTCCATCTCTGCCAGCCCCGAGGACCTTAACCCCAAGCCTCTCCAACTCCACCCCACCCTCCTCTGTGAGTTGGTGTTTGCTAGAAGATAGAGCCAGAAGGCCTGCCTGTTTGCTCTGGCAGCCTAGCCGACATTTCCTTTCTCCAGCCCATCCCACTGTGCCTCCAAGCCACCAAAGGCAGGGCAAACGGCTGCCAGCAACTGGGGCCCCCACCCTGGCAGGCTCACACACCTATCAGCATGCCCACCTGCTCGGCTGCCCCCTTCGTGCCTTCTGGGCACTCCTCCAAGCTTCCACAGAATCACAGTCATCTCACACCCCAGCTACCTGCCCAGTTGCTGTCTGCCCTGTATTACATCCTCTGTCTGCACTTGAACAGACAATCAGCTGGTGGCCAAAGGGCAGGCCTGTCCTCCCCTCTCCCGGCTGCCACGTACTGACAGCTCCATGCCTGGCACCCAGCCCCAGCTCTTCTCAACTTCCCGCTAGGTGGTGGCAGAACCTCACACCTCTCTGGCAGGGGGAATGCCTACCACCTCATCTGGGGGAGCTGGGGCAGGGTGAGGGGGAAAAGTAAGTCTTCCCTGGAAGGATTGGGCCTCATGCGGAAAAGGATGTTGCAGGCAGAAAAAAAGCAGCCTGCGTTGAAGGCAAGAAACCTCAGCCATGCATCACGTCGTCGGGAACAGCAAATCCATCCCGCAGCACAGCTGGATCATCGCACGAGGACCAGAGAGGCGGGGCCAGGACACCGAGAACTTTGCTTGCCCCCGTGGGCTTGGATTTTGTACTTGAAGCTTTCCAAGCAATGGAGGGATGGAGGCAGATTTGCCTTTTAGAAAAAGCTCTCCAGGAAGCCGGTGTGGGGAAGGGATTGAAGGGGAGGGCTGAGGCAAAAGGACCCTGCAGTTGTCCTGAAGGAAAATGAGGAGGTCTGGATCAAGACAGATGGGGGCTGCAACCTACAGGCCCTGGAGTGGAGGAGATTCTGGGACAAGAGAAAGTGAGGCGTCACAGCTGACTCCAGAGATCCTGGCTTCAGCAGCTCTGTGGGGGGAGGGGTTCTGCCCTGAGGTGGGGGAGCGGCAAGAAGTGCATTTGGGGCCAAGTGGGGGGTGAGAGGTCCAGGGGTATCTAGGGGCAATTGTGTATTGGGGGCTGGAGAGCTGCCCAGGTCACCCCCCACCACTCGGCTGAGTGGCCCAGGAGAGGCCCCTGACCTAAGAGCAGCTCACCCACCGGCAGGTGAGCTGAGCCCATCAGACTCTGTCTTGAGAGTTTAGAGTTTAAGTGTTGAGCTAGCCATTCTCTCTGGAGGACAGTGGGTATTTGGACCGAAGTTAGAGGGCCAGAATTAACATCATCTTAAGTGGAGCAGTGGGAGAGCAGAGAGGAAAAACAAGTCCACACATAAAGCAAGAAGCTGAGACAAGATGCTATGTAGTGTCAGACTGAGTATGAGAGAGAGAGAGAGTGAGGCTGCCTGCTGGCACCCAGGTTCCTCGGAGGCTCTACAGTACTTCTGCCCTTGACTCCCCCGGCATTCCATGGGGCACGGCTCTGTGCCCTTCCCGTAGACCCGCTTTTGGTGGCTGCACCTTGAGCAGGTTGCTGTGTTTTTGCAGCCAAAGGTCTGTCTGTGACTAGAGATCGGCCCAGCTCTGAATCCAGGTTCTGTCCCCCTATAGCCTGTGCAGCCCTGGGTAAGGCCCTTCACCCCTTTGAGCCTTGCTTTACTCATCCCTAATAGTCAGAGTGAACTATCCGCTGTAGCAAAGTTACCAAAATTGTGTGTGGGCTTAACGGTGATAGATGTTTATTTATTAGTCGCATCAAGTCTACCCGGTGTTCTGCTCAGTGGGGCGGTGATTCCGAGACCCAGGCTCCTTCCGCTGTGCAGAGCTGCCATCTTTAACTTGGTCCCAAGTTCGCCACCCTTGTCTGCATCAATCCAGAGGAAGGAGAAGGAGTGTGTCCGTTGGCACAAGGGAGGTTTTTATGGTCCGGGAAGTCGTGGCATCATTTCTGCTCATGTTCCATTGGGTAGAATTCAGTCCCATGGCCACACTTAATTGCAAGGACAGCCGGGAAATGGAATCTAGCTGTGCTCAGGAAGAACAAAACAGGTTTGGTGAACAGCTGGACGGTCCCCATCATCTAGGGAGATAATGGTAGTCATTTCCCAAGGATGATGAAGTAGATTGTGGCACCCGCCCCCCCTTCCTCTGATAACAGCACCTGGTTTTCTTTTTGGAAATCTTGCCTGGCAGTCCCTCTGTTCCTGTGGTTTTCATAGAGCTGATTCTAGCCCTAGGTCAGGGGTGGTCCTGTCCCAGCCAATGAGGGCCCTACAACTCCCCACCATAGAGATCGATTGGTTCAGGGTGAGCATGTGACCCAAGCCAGCCAATCACAACCATTGACTGCAACTTTTGCTAGACTATTGGGGAAAATGTTTGCGCTCTGTGGGTAAGGTGGTGGCTGAGCTGGTGGTGCTAATGGCCGTCATCTTGGCACCACAGAGAGAAGCAGAGAAATGGAGAGAGGCAGCTTTCTCATGACATCTTACAACTTCTGGATCCACCTGAAATCAGTCCACCCTTGGTATTTCCAGTTATGTGAGTCAATAAATTTCTTTTTAGGTGGGTTTCTTCCATTTAAAAATGAAAGACTTGGAGCTGAAATAGCTGTTGTGGGAACTAACTGATGGATCCTGGTGAAACAGAGTGTTTAGAAGTAGTACAAGTGCTGTTTTTATTATTATAGGAATTGGGGGGGAAATCTGCAGTGTAGATTGAGGAGCCACCAGAGAGGGAGGCAGAGAATATGGGGCCCAGGGAGGAAATCTTCTTAGATGTCCCAGCTCGGTCTTGTCCTAGAGCCCTCCGGCTGGCACTGGGGCCATGCCCCAGCACTCCCACCACTTCAGGCCTGCCTGGGCAGCAGCTCTGCCCCTCCCAGAGGCCCTGGTGGGTGGGCTTCCTAAGCCAGACTGGAAAATGTCTGTAATGAGAACCACCAAGGGGACACTCAGCATGTACCAGGCCCAGAGCTGAGCTCTTTTCAAGCATTAGCCATTGAATCCTCACCACAACCCTGGGATATGTACCATTATTATCCCCTTCCAGGGCTGGTTTCCTGCGCACATAACCTGTGTGACTGCACTCAGTAGGCGCCCCGCTTGGTTTAAGGGTCTGCTGTCGCCATCTTGAAATTCTTAATAATCTTATCTTTGAACTTGATTTTGTAAGCCAAGTCCACTGGGCCAATGGAGCACATGTGTGAGCAGAGGGGATGTGCGTAGCCTGCCATCTGCTCACTTACAGCCTTCGTGGTGCCCCATGAGCATGGAATTCCAAAGGACTCCGTTCTGCAAGGCCTGGGAGTTCAGTGAGACTCAATTCAGTAACTGGGGCTGCTGACAGCCCCGAGAGGCCATGCTTTCCACTTGAACCAGAACTTGCTTTGAACACAGAGGGGGGCAGTAGTTCTAAGAAACAGAAAGGACCAGGAGCCTTAGCTTATCCTTTCTTACTCCTGGGGCATCCCTGTACTAGCCAACCACTTACACTCAAAATGGTGAAAGAGAAGGAAAGGGAAACACAGGGCAACTCATAAATCATTTATTCTCAATCCTTTCCTCCTCATCTGCAAGCCAAAAGTAGAGCTTGTTGGTGGAATGCGAACATATCAGTCATGAAATAAAAACAGCTGAGCTACTGTTGCGCAGCATTTCCACTGTTCTGTTAAGAACAAAATATATATTCATGCACAAGCTACAAAATGCTGATTCCACGTACAAGTTAAACGTGCTTAACTTTGTATTAAAACTAGCACTGCATAAGGTAAAGACAAATGGCAAAATGCATGCTAATAATTTAAAATTTTAATTTTTCTTTTCTTACAACAACATTAAATGCGCCCCCCCCCCAAGACAAGTTGAAAGAGAGACTGCAGAACAAAGGAAAAAGCTTTATATTTTAATACCGTTTTCTCTGCTTTTTGAACAAGGGGCGCCACATTTTCCTTTTGTGCTGGGTCCCACAAATTATGTAGCCAGCCCTATTCCTCTTTTACAGATGAAGCTGGGAGACTTGTTCAAGATCCCTCAGCTGGAATTCAAACCCAGTCTGCCTGACTCCAGAAGCTCCCCACCAGCTTGCCCAGCTGGGATCTCCTCCCAGAGCATAAGTGCAAGGCAGCTTCTACTGGGCAGAGAAAGATGCTCTCCCATACACTCCATCCCTAACCCCTGCCCTTACTGTCACAGTCCGAGCTCATGCTCCATTCCAGCAGCCTCCTCCTAGCTTCCCTGCCTCCAGACTTACCTCTGGTATATCAAGATTCCCTCACTGAGATGCTGTTTTTATTACATCATTCTTCTGCTCAAGAACATTCCTTGGCTCCCTATTACTGGCAGGATAAAGTGTAAAAACTCTTCAGCCTAGCAATCAGTTGGCCCCTGCGCATATCCTGGCACACAGGTCTCTTCAGAATTCCCCTGGCTTTCCACCATCTGGCTCTGCCCTTTGCGCATGCTGTTCCCTTAGCCTAGATTTCTCTTCTGGCTCCTCTTCCTAAAATTTCTCCCTAACTTGGAATTCCTTTTCTTGGCTGCTCCCACTCTGTATGTTTACTCTCTTCCCTGCACCCTTATCACTAGCTCTGAATGAGTCCCCTCGTAAGTCCCCAGAGATCAAGGCCTACCTCCTCATTGTACCAAGGGGAAACTGAGGCCCAAAGAGAGGAAGGGACTCAAATAGGGACATGAAGCCAGGGGTGCTGAGGCAGAGCTTTGGCTGGAACCCCCAGCACAGTAGTCCCAAGCATCTTGCTCCAGGACAGTGGAAGTAGGAGTTCAGGGAGCAGGTGCTGGGCCAGAGCCTAGGGATGGCCAGGGGCAAATGGCCTGGGTTCTGACCCTACTGTTACCCTAGCTTCATTCATTCATTCGAAAATGTTTATCAAGGACGTACTATGTACCAGACACAGTGCCAGACCCTGGAGAAATGGTCCCTGCTCTCTCCAAACTTACACCTGTGAAGGGACTGAGCCATTAATCACCTCCCTCCCCGCCCCCGAATAGCCATGCAGGAATGGAAAATTGCAGGGTGGCCAGTTGTGCCTTGAAATCATGGGGAGAGGGTAGATCTCTCCCAGCGAGGGCAATCTGGGGAGGCCTCCTGGAGGAAGCAACGCTTCTGAAATCTGAAGGAACAGGGGAGGGAAGAACGTTCCAGGCCCAGGACACAGCCTGTGCAAAGCAGACTTGGTTGCAACGCCTTGGGGGTGCCTGCCGGCTCGGGGTCTCAGTCTCTCTGTCAGGGGGAGGGGCTGGGACATGCTTGACACTCCTGGCCCTGCTTTGCTTTGTAAATGACTTGATTCAAAATGCAAACAGTCCTGGAGGCCTGGGAGCCTCCCCACCCCCCTCCCAGGGCTCCCCAGGGCCCAGTGAGCAGATGTTCTCAGCTATCTTCTCAAGTCTCTGCTGCTGAGCACTGATTCCTGAGTCCGCTGTCTTACAACTCCCCAACCCCCACCCCCACCGGGCCTTGATGCCCTCCCTCAGCAGTGGGGTAGAGGAAGATTCAGGATGACCTTTGCTCCTGGCTGCTAACTCCCCAGCTACCCCAAATGCTTCTGTTTTGGTCTTTCAGGCTTGGGGACTCCCGTGCAAGTCCTGGATGCACCCCGCCAATCCTCCTGGGCCCGGGGCCCCGCTCTGCCAGTCCTCCTGGGCCTGAGGCGACCCTTACACCTGTGCCTGCAGCTCCTCCCTGTGCTCTTAAGATGGAGTCCTCCCAGGGGCCCCCTGACTCCTCTCAGCCTGGCCCCCACGGGGGATGTCCAGTTTTCTCAGCCCACCCTTCAGCCTCGAGGCTTTCACCTCCATGTCCCCAGCCCATGGCTCACCAGTTCCTGCCTCCCACAGTTGCGACACTGGGCCCACATCAGTTTCCTGACACACAGTGGGAAGTTTCTTGCTTCAGGACCCTGGCTCGTGCTGTTTCCTCCATCTTCCAGCAGGCTGAGCCCTGCTCAGCCTTAAAGGCCCAGATGCCACTGCTAATCCCTGAGGCCAACAGCACGCCCCGTCAAGCACGCAGAGCCTGGCTGTTCGTTGTCTGCTCTGCTCCCCTGTCTGGTAGACACCCTTGAGGGCAGGCACCTGGTCTGACTCTTCTCTGTTCCCAGGTATCCTGGAAGGTTTGTTGAACCACTGAGTTAAGGTCAGAAGATGGGGGAGCCTCTTCCCAGGAACAGAGCACATGCTGACTTTCTAGGGCCCAGAGAAGTGGGGATTTGTCATCAGCGGGACGAAGCAGGTGGCCGGGGCCCTCAGCCAGCCCACAGAGTGCCTGAACCGTTGCCTTTTGTCCTTTGGCATTTCCCCCTTGCATCCACCTCTGCTAGAACAGCCCCTGCACAAGGCGGGCATGGGGGCCTTGGGCCAGGCTGCTTACTCCTCAGCTCCTTGAGGCAACTTCCTGTCCTCACCCCCTTATCTCCCTGGCCAGGCCAAGGAGAGGAAGTTGTCCTCTCCATCCCAGGGGTGGACAGAGACACCCCCTCAACCTCAGGGGAGGAGGAGCATGTCATGAGAGTGGGCCTGCTCCTTCCAGGCCTGCCTCCTCTTGCTGATACTACTAGATTCCCCTTCCTACAGCCATGCTACTCTCCTGCTCAAGTGTCTTCTATGACTCCCCATGGCCTACCCAATGAAGATTGACTCCTCAGCTTGGCCTTTAACGTTATCTTTAATCACGTTAACCTGTCTTCTCAATACCTGCACCAAGATTTCCTCCCTTCCTGCCTTTGCCTGCGTAGTCCCCTGCACTGTGAAGCTCATTCTTCTCGTCTTTATGTGTCTAACCCCTCCTTATTCTCACAGCCAGGCTCAAATGCTGCTTTCTCCAAAAAGTTCCCCTTGATACCTTCCGGGCCAGTTGCCTCATGAGCACCCCAACATTTGTGTATTCCTCTATATTTGTCTAAAATTCTCACCTGCAGCACCCTGGCTGTTTCCCTCCAAAACAGGAGCTGTGTCTGAATCATCGCAGGGCCTCTCCAGGGCAATCCGGTGCATGAAAGCCATTATAAAGTGGCCTTCCAGGTAACTGGGAGTCTCCTGAGACAGATGCTATTATAGCATCATCACAGCTTCAGTACCTGGCACCTGGTCTGGCATTTGCCAGACTCTCAAAGATACTGGTTAAATGGAGGTTCTAGCCAATGCCATAAGATAAGTAGAGGAAATGAAATATAAATACTGGAAAGTGAAAGAATGAATGGGTATATTCATATCCGTGAGCTTGTGCCATTCTCATCATGGGATACACTAGAGTTAGCACCCCTGTTGTATGGACAGAGGTTTAAGGCCCAGAGAGGGGCTGAGATTTGCCCAGGGCCACACAGTTGATTGAGTTCCCTCCTAGCTCTGTGCCACTTTGTCACAGCACCAGATACAACCACATCGTTTCTTGGCCAGTCTTGGGCTGTGCCTGTCAGCACCCTGGCCAGTGAGGCGAGAGGCCCTGCCTGGCAGGGAGGGGGCTCCAGCCAGTTCCAGGTCACACCTGACCAGTCTGCCTGCAGGGCCTCAGCTGGTAATGGGTTGTCAGAAAATAAAACACAAACCCCCATATTTGCCTTGTAAATTGTTACACCTGACCAAGCTTGTAAGCTGAAGTCACACACAACCTGCGAAGGTATTTGAGACCTGGGACTTGCTCCCTGGTATGGGGAAGAGGCTGCTCCAAGGCCTGGGGCAAGTCCTCCAGCAAGGCTGGGCACTCTGGGCAGCCCCCTGGCCTTGGGAATCTTGGAAAGCCCCCTCCCCTCCGGGCCCAGGGTCTCTGTGCAGTGGGGGTGAAACCAAAAGGTATCTGGGAGGAACTTGCTCAAGCTGCCCACCCAGGAGCAGAACTAGGAAAAGTTGCAGCAGAGCCGAGTCCTGTCCTTGGCTCCCAGGCTGGGGACAGAGGGAAAACTCAGGTCTCTATTTGCAGTGGCCCAAGTTCCGCTGGCCCCCACTGCCTGCAGCCCTGGTTTCCATAACAACCCTGGCCTGTTCCCTCTCCTGGCAGGCCCAGCTGTACTGACTTTCCCTCCCCATGCCCTTTTGGGCTTCCTCACCCAGTGGTGCCAGGTCCCCGCCCCGGCATTCCCCGCGTAGGCGGCCAGCCCAGCTCCCTGGGGATATCCTGTCTTTGTGGCCCAGAGCCTAGGCTCTGTTCTGCCAGGTCAGCCCTCAGTGCTCTGGGTCCCTTCCAGATCCCCAGGTGGGGCCAGGGAGCCCAAAGGGTTTGGGAATGTTGGCAGCAGCACCCAGGTCCCCAGTGTGGCTGAGCTGGGCACTGTGCCCGAGACACCTGGCACGGGGTCCAGCCTCGGGGCAGACGCACGGGTGGGGCTCTGTGCCCCAGAGCTGACTTGCAGGTGACCTTGGCATGCCCTCTGCCTCTATGGGCTCCTTCTGTGAGACCAGGTCTCACAGCAGACCCAGCTAGGCCTGGGCCCAGCAGATCAAGGGAATCTGCACCTGTGGACGTGGTTGCGGCACCCCCCCCACCAACTCCCCAGGGGCCGGTGGGCTGGGCGCACTCACTGGGCCCCAGGCTTGCCTCTATAGCAACACAGTGGCAGAGGGGGGACTTCCCTTTGGCCCCGGGCCCCCAACAACCTCACTCCAGGAAAATGCCTAAATTTGCAAGTTGGGTTCCATTTGCCTCTAATTCCCTGGAGCCATACCCCCCTCATTTCCATACTCAAATCAGCCCGGCCCCTCCTGCGTAAATCATTCACAAAGCCAGCTGCTGGAGGAGGAGGGGAGGATGGGACCTGGGTGAGGGCCTCCCTCCACTGTCTGCTCCTAGGTGTTAAGTGGCAATAGCTAAGGATGGAAGGCTTGCCAAGTGCGCGACTTAATCTCTCCACTGAGCCATGGGGGCAGGTACCCTCATGCCCCTACTTTGTAGGGTGCATAATGAGGCAAAGACCACACAGTCAGTGCCTGGTCCAGCCGGGGTTGGCACCCAGGCCTCCTGGTCCCAGAACCCAGCGTCTTGAGCACTGAGCTGTCCACAGAAGGAATGCCACGTTGCTTGCCCCAAGCCACCGGAGTTCAGGGCTGGGCTCCTAACGTGGCTTGGACTCAAAGCTCCTGCATGTGACCACTGAGCTACACTGCCTGGTGAAAGCACTGAGGCTGGGCCAGGCCCCAACATGCCCTTGGCACCGTCTTCAAGGCCCCCCAGGTACCAGTCACCCCTGCTGAGAAGCCCATTGGCTTTAGCTTTCCATCTTAGCTCTGCCGTGTGACCTTGGGTCAGAGACCACCTCTCAGAGCCTCAGTTTCTCAGCTGTGGAATGGGAGCCATAATGTTCATAATGCCACAGGGTCGTTTTGGGTGCTACATGAGATGACGCATATACAGCAGCCAGGGTGGGCCCACTGGGCTGCAGACGTTCAGTGCCCATCTCTTTCTTGCATCCCCCCTCAAGGCCTCAGGACACCCCCCTTTGATCAGTCTGTCTGACTTGACCAGGAAGCTGGCCAAGGCCAACACCCACCCAGATCCTGGAGGCAAGGAGCCAACAGGCGGGAACAAAGAATTTTCCATGGCTGCGCGGCTAATGAGGAACTGACACTCTTGGGCCCTCAATTAGTCTTTCACCCTCCTCTCCGTCCCCCAAATTTCCATCATTGGTGATATTTACCTTGGAACTGTGCCCAGGACTTCAGGAACCCAGCATGGGTAAGTGGAAAACAATACAGGAGACAGATAGATGGGCTTTTTAAAGGTAGCACTGGCAAGTGTACACTGTCATTTTAAAGCATACTACGGAGCAGCAAGTATCAAAACCAAATGGTTTTGTGTTTGAAGCAATTCACTTGGGCTTCTGTCAGTTTCAAGACACCACCAAAATACAAAGAGGTCTCTTGCCTCAGAAGGTTCACGGATGGAGGGTGGGTACTTCGGCAGGCACCTAAGAGTTTATTGTGGCTAAGTGCATACTCTCTAGAGACCTGGGATTCTGCACCAGTTCTAGTAGTTACTAGCTGTATGAGCTTGGGCAAATTACTAAATGTCTCTGAGGCTCAGCTTGTTCATCTATAAAATGGGAATAATGGGCCCTACCTCAGTGGACTGTGGAGTTTAATTGAGAGAACCCATGTAGAACACTGGAACAGACATTGTTAGCTGATCGTCTAAGCCAATCACAGTGGTGCCCTTCCTTCTTGCCAAACACTGGCTTTCCCAGCCTCCCTGGCAGCTGAGGATTTAGTTTTAGCCAATGGGATTTGTAGGAGGAAGTTGGCAGGGGGCTTCCTAAATAAAATACAGAACCTCTGAGGGATAAAGACTTTGCTTTTCTACTTTCTGCCTGTGAATGAGTTTATGATGCCTGGAGCTGCAGCAGCTGTCTTGTGGCCATGATGCATCCAGCTTGAGAGTGAAAAGCCCACACACTGAGGTGGCCAAGTGGAAAGAGGGTGGAGGTGGGAGAATTACTGAGCTGCAGAACCAGCCTGCTATTAACTACATCCAGACTTTTTGTTCTGAGAGATTATTTAAAAGTCCTTTATGTAAAGGAATGGGGAGCTAGGATGGAAGGGAGGGAGGATGGGAAGTATAAATGGGGTGGGTGACTCTACCTGTCTTTCCACCCCGTGGGTAGGTGTGATGTGAAGCTGGGAATCTGCCTTCCCTAGCATCTCTCAGGACCTCCAGGGTGGAAAGAAGCCTTGAATGTGGGCTAACCATCCCACTTGGCTAAAGAAACCAAGACCTTCTTCGCACTGACAGAAAACCAGCTGGAGGGGAGATGACGGCATCTCACTCCCCACCCTACCTGAATGGTTTCAAAGAAAAAAAAAGATTTTTTTTTTTTTTGAGGTACCAGGACTGGAGATTGAACTCGGGACCTTGTATGCAGAAGGCCAGTGCTCAACCACTGAGCCACATCAGCTCCCCTGTCTGCTTGTTGTTTTGCTCGTTGTTTGCTCATTTGTTTTTGTTCACTGTCTGCTCTGTTTGTTTTTTTGCTTGTTGTCTGCTCATTGTTTTTGCTCATTGTCTGTTTGGTTTTTTCTTTAGGAGGCACTGGGAATGGAACCCAGGACCTCCCATGTGGGAGGTGGGCACTTAACTACTTGAGCCACATCTGCTCCCCAAAGGGTAATTTTTACCATTCCTGGGTTTTTCCTTATTCTCTGACTTCAGGATTGTGGAAGAGACAGCTTGGTGTTGTGCTGGAATCAGAAACTGCCAGACATGCCCATTACTCCAGCTAGAGGGAACTCAGCAGAGCACTGACCCTCCACTAGAGGTTTCCCTGGGAGAACAAAGAAAAGGGAAAGACACAGGAGCTCACAACCATTTACAAGCGATTAATTACAGTCTTAATTTATGAACGAAGGCTGTTTTCCGCAATGGGCCTATGACTTCATGCAATGTTCCAACCTGGAGTTAGCACACACAGGCTCTGGAGTCAAACACCTCAGCGTCTTAAGAGCCGGTGTCAGTTTATGTGAAAATGCTAGTGCAGATGGGGGTGGGGGATGAGGATGGAGTCCAGGCAGGAAGAATCACACTTGAGGTCTTTTCCCCCAAAGCTTTTTGTTTAGCTTCGTGGGTTGTAAATGTTCCATATTGGTTTTTTTTTGTTTATTTTTGTTTGTTTGTTTAGCAAGGAGGAGGTGGTATAGTGTGGAGGCTAAGAGCACGGGGTCTGCTCTCCATTGCCCTGACTGAGAAATGGGAGTAACGATAGACTGCATGTGCTAGGGTGCTGCGTGGATCTGTGAGGCGAGGCACTCATAAATTAAGGCTGCAATGAACCACTTGGGGCCGGCTGCGGAGGACTAAGTGCTAGTGGTGTCTCCCGGCCATCATGCCGTGGAAGGATTCTCAGAGCACAGACAGGGGCTGCCCTCGGTGCTGGCCCAGGGCCTCCGTGTGCAGGAGACAAAGAGAAAGCGCCTCTTTTGTTTTTGTTTTGTTTTGTTTTATTTAGCCCAGCAAGACCCATGAGAAACCTCTGACCTATAGAACTGTAAGATAATAAATTTGTATTTTTTCAGCTACCAAGCTTGTGTTAATGTGTGACAGCAGCAGTAGAAAACCAATATAATTAGGAAACTCTGGTAGTAACAGCCCGCGCGACACGAGACGGTGGATGAAGACCTTGGTGGATTTGAGAACTGTCAAGAAGATAGACTCAAAACTGTTGATGTGAAAGTTAAGAACATGAGAAATCAAGGATAGTACCAAGAGCTGTGGCTTCCACAACAGAGTGGACAGACAGGGGACGAGGGAAGAGGAGCAAGTCCGTGCATATGTGACTGATGTCTTGTTTCAGATAAAGGAAGCTGTGGGACACTCAGATGCAGGTGAGAGCAAGATCTGTGATGCAGAGACTCATTTGGAGATTGTTTCGTTTTAGGGCAGAGTTTCTTAGCCAGGGGTCCAGGAGAGAAAACGCCTCTTAATCCAGCACCTGGGGGAGCTGTGGGGAAGGAGAGGGCGGCTCCGTCCCTCTGGAACCCAGGGTTGACCTGGGAGGGGCCTCCAAGTCACCTCCTTCACCCTCCCCCTTACGCAGGTCCACAGGCTATGGCCTGGAGAGGTTAGGAACATTCCCAAGGTGAGAGGAAAAGAATCCGAGTAGCCAAGAGACGGGGTGTTGTCAGTGAGAAGGTAAGGGAGGGCAAAGGAAGAAAGTACGCGTTTGTGCGAGGACATTTTCTTCAGTAAGTGCCAAGGGAAGAGACACAGAACAGAAACCACGTCGGAGGGGGACAGGAATGTCCGGTGACATCAGCCACACACTCACCTCACGTGCGGCGAGGCGGGTCCCTGGTTCTGGCACAACCAGAGCCCACAGTGGAGCACTGGCGAGGCCGGTGCAGCAGGTTGTTGCTGGAGAAAGTAAGAGTCTCACATGGAATAAAAGAAATGTAAAGGTGTACAGCCTGGGGATCTCCTTAAATGCCCATTAAACTAACAAAAATTAAATGAAAATAGTATAACGGTCCTGTCAGGACTGTGAGGAGACAGGTACGCTGGCAGGCTCTTGAAAGTATTCATTTAAAAATGGTCCTTTCTGAATAACATTGATTGTACACTTTGGCTGTTTTTTGCTTTATTAATATGTATCAGTAAAATTGATTTGTTAAAAAAAAAAAAAAGTGAAAGGTTGGAAAAAAGCTCTTCCATGCAAATAGTAACCAAAATAAGAGTTGGAGTAGACCAGATAAATGTAAAATAACAATATTATAGTATATGAAGAATAACTACTCAGTGCAACTAGTAAATTGTTCCAATGGTCAGTATTTTGTAAGTTTCTTCATACAAAATAAACACTTGCTTTTAATGGAAAAAAACAAAAACAAGCAAACAAACCCAAAACGGTCCTTTCTAGAAGGCACCTGGGCCCGGTAGAAGATGGTCCATACCCTTTGATCTGCTCTTTCCCCAGCTGCCACCCCGACCCCCATCACCCGCAGTCCCCCAGCTCTAAGCAGTTGAGGTGGTTCACTGCCCACGATGGCATTTCAACACGTCTCCCAGCCCTGGCCCAGCTGTGTGTGTCTGTGTGTCCTCCTTTGGCCTCCTGGGTCTGGTCCACTCTGGATCTTTCCCTCTGACCCAGGGCGCAGCCCAGATCTCAGCAAATGGGCAAGTGGAGCCCCGAACATCAGCCTCAGGCTTGAATAGTGATTTGTGGCCCTGAGGCCAAGCCTGGACACTGCAGACGCTGCCGGCCAGCCCAGTGCATGGACACAGTGTGAGGGGACCTCCTGCCGAGTCAACCCCCAGCCAGCCCTGATGCGGGGACCTTTGGGGTGGGTAATCCGTTTAGAGGCTGGTGTCTGGAAAGCTATGGGGTGCTTCTACCGCCTCTTCCGTAAACTAGGCCAGATCATTAGAAAAACCCAGTGAGGCCCAGCGGCAGACGGCACTGCCTGGGAACGTCTTTGGAGAGAAGGCTGGGGGGCTGGAGTGTGGCTTCTGGTGGGCAGGGCCTGGCGTCGGATGGGTGGTGGCTGGCGAAGCTCCTGCCAGCTGCTGCAGAATGTGCCCGGCCCTCCCAGGGACCAGTTCTAGCTGTGACCCTGACCAGGGGCAGGGGTGCCCTCACCGCTAACCTGCGGATGCCTGTGAATCCAGCATTAAGGTCCTGGGAGGAGAGGTGAAACAAAGGCACCCCCTGGGGATCCGGAGGGGCGGAATGAGAAGGAGCATGGGAGGGGGGTTGGGGGAGCACACACTCTGGTCACCTTGACCTTTGCTGGGGGCCTGGGACTCCCTCAGACACAGCTGCAGGGGCCGACCCAGCTCTGGCCTCGGCTCAGCTGGCGATTTGCTGGGTGACCTTTGGCGAGTCCTGCCTGTCTCTGGGCTGCCTTCTCTTTAGAGGCATCTCCTGCTCCCAGGGAGCAAGGAGCACTTGTTATGGAATGTTCAGGCCCCACCCATCCCAGGGACAGATGCACAGACATGTGATCAGACAGATATGTGATCAGGCAGACAGATACACAAGTGGGGCGGATGAGCTCGCCCTCTCATCCCGGCTTTTCTGCCCCAGGCCTTGGGAGCAAAGTCCCCTGGGGCTGAGGCAAAGCGGGGCTGGGAGCCGGAGATCCTGGATATAGTATGCTCCTGGCAGGCAGCCGGCTGTCAAATTCCGACAGACCCCTGCCCATCTCAGGGCCTCAGAGTCTCCTCCTGCAGAACAGCTTGGTGGGGGTGGGGGTGGGGTATGTGTAGGTGGGACCCACGTCTCTAGGGCTCTCTCCCTCTAGTTCCAGGACTGTGCGTTTTCATATTGTTTTAGGCAGAACCTTTTGCTCACTGCACTGCTCTGGCTGAGATGGTCCCATGAGTAGGGGAGAGAGGAGGGAGCAGAGCTTTGCTTGCTCCCATAATCCCTGAGCAGTGAGAGCCCTGCCCAGCTACTGGGTAGTTCCCACCCCCTTTGGCCTCAGTTATCTCATCTGTGCAGTGGGGTTGGACAGGATGGTCTCACCGGCCCTTTGAGTCCCACTCACTTCAGAGCCTCAGTAAACGCCCTCAGCTAAGCCTCAGGCAACCTCCTAGGATCCCAGGGGCCACGGCCCCCTCGCCTGCTCCCAGCCTGTACTCCCCCGCCCAGCCTATGCCCACCAGAGGCCTCCCGGTTTGCCTCCTCCCTCTTTGGCCCTGCCTCCTTGGTCTCCTTAGCCCTCAGTATGTGCTGAAGGTCTAAGTGAAGTGTGAGAAATGGAGGAGAGCAGGAGCCTGGCCAGATTCCTGGAATCTGCCTGAGGAAAGGAAAGGGGCATTAGCCTCCATGAGTCCGGCAGAGTCTGAGCTTGAGCTGGTTGATGAGTCAGTTTCTTTCCATTGTAAGCTACAGAAACCCCATTTAAATGGGCTGGAGCACAAAAGGGAAATTGTTGGCTCATTTCACTGGACAGACTAGGGGATGAGATGGCCTTGGAAATGGCTGAATCAAGGACTCCTAAAGTATAGCTCTAAAAATTTGTGTCTCTCTGTCTCTGGGCTCTGCTTCCTCTGTGGTGGCTCAATTTTCAGCCATTCTCCCCTCATGGTGATAAGATGGCTGCCAGCAGCTCCACCTAACACCCCCTTTACATGACCATCCCGGAGGAGAGAGATCAACTTTGCCAATAGGCCCTTCAAATTTCTCTGACTGGGTCTCGTTGGTCTGGCGTGGGTCCCGGGCCCATTCCTAACCCAATCCTTGTAGAGTTCCAGTCGGCCACGTGGAGTCATGTGCTCTAAAGGCTGGGGTGAGCCAACACGGCTGGGGATGCTGCGTAGTTCCCCAAAGGACAGTCAAGGTGCCAAAGCCAGAGGAAGGGGTGCTGAGCAGGCAGGAACACAGGTGGCCACCACAGCTGGCCGAGGGCATGCCAGGTGGGGCACGTGTATGAGCTGGAGAGGGAGAAGGCGAGGCCACTAGTACCAGCCTCAGGTCAGCCACTTGGCTCCAAGGAGTCCCAGCAGCTGCAGACTGCCTCGGGGAGGAGGCTTAGAGGCACAGGGCATGCTTTGAGTGCAGAGCAGGCCAGGGGCGTGGCCTCCCTGGGTGACAAAGGGCTGAGTGAGGGCCCGTGGCCTTGGCAGACACCGTTATCTGCTGGGTGGCTGGGAGACTCTTTAAGGAGATGCTGTTTGAACCGTATTCTTAGAAATAGGAAGTGGTAACTTCCTGAGAGAAACTGACCTTATCCCTGAGTCTGGAGATGGCTCAGGAGTCTGGCTGGGCAGGATGCAGCCAATGGCCTGTGGACAGGCTCTGGTCCGGGCCCCTGGCCTGCTCCAGTGCCTGTCATGGCTGCCCGTGGCCAGTGAGAAATCCAGAGGGCATGGGACTGAATTAGATTTAGTCCCTGTCTTGATGGGATGTGCCTGCTAGGGAGGCACTGTCCCTGTGACCGTGGCCAAGTCTTTATTTCCAAAGGGATGTTGCTACAACTCACAGGAGAAAGCACAATTAGTAAGTCCACCGCTTGCCTCTCTTTACACTTCTAATCTCCAAGTGATGGGAAGCGGCTGTGGCTCAATCAGTAGGGCTCCCGTTTACCATATGGGAGGCCCTGGGTTCGGTTCCCGGGGCCTCCTGGTGAGGGCAAGCCCGCCTACACGGCGTGGTTAGCTGACCCAGCGAGCACAAGCAGCAAGGGGGGGATAAATGAATAAATAAATAAAATCTTTAAAAAAAAAAAAAAAAATCTCCAAGTGAATCATCATCCATTTAAATCAAGGTGCTCCTTGGTTATAGGCCCTGAGTGAAGGAGCACTATGTGCCACAGGTTTCGTTTTTTTTTTTTTTTTACCGGGAGGTCCCGGGGATCGAACCCAGGTCCCTCCATGTGGCAGACGGACGCCCAACCATTTGAGCCACATCCGCCCCCATGTGCCACAGGTTTTATCCAGCCCACTTAATCAGATTCTAATACCTTCCAAGTGTGCTAATATTGTCCAGGTGCTAACATCTTCTGTATGCCACTGTCCTCCAGGTGCTAACCTCCTTCTGAGGACTGTGAAGGGCTTGAATGCAACAGCCAGGGTCCTGCCCTTGGCCCTGGCCCTGGCTCGCTGGGTGACTCTGGGAACTGCCTGAGCTTCTGACCTCCTTGGGCCACCTCACAGGCTCTCTGGCTCCATGTTGGTAGAGTCCTGGCTCCAAGGTGAGTCCAGGCCAAGCCACAGTCTCCCTACACTGGCCTCTATTGCCACCCCCACCCAGCCGTTCCCATGGCGGCGGGCCCGGTTCTCTGTTTACGTGGCTCTTGTGTGTGATTTTTCCACAACCGGTCACTGAGAACACAATGCCAGCTTCCCCCTAAGGAGGCACCCGCGGATCCCACGCCCGTGGCCAAATAGCGGATATGACTCTCCAGCCAGGGGCAGATGCTGACACCCAGGCATCTCTTGGACCTAGACCTCAGCCTTCTTGGAGGGGAGCAGAGAGCTGGGGCCAACCTGGGCTTCCGTCCCCAGAAACATGCGTGAAACCCCATGCAAGTCACCTCCCCTCTGAGATGACTCCCCCAGCTGTACAATGGGCTGCATCCCAGCCTGGTGGGCAGCTGTGGGGCTTCCAGAGCCTGCACCGCAAAGGGCCTCTGCTTGTTCCAGAAGTGGCAGCCCCGACAGCCCCTGGCCCAGCAGCCCCGGTCACAAAGGGTCCAGGACTCCCGGTAGCAAGTGTTTCCTGCTGGAGCTGGCTGCCAGCCAAGCACAGCCTGGCCACGCTCAGGTCAAACCAATATCGTGGCCTTTGCCCTCGGCCTCCTGCTCTGGGCCAGGTGCAGGCCTGGGATAAAAAACCAAGACACAAATCCTAAGCTTCGTTGGATTTTCTGCTCATAAATTTATATACCCTGATGGTAAAAAAAAAAAATCTAAACATGGAAATAACTAGAAAATAAGTGTTGTTAAGTACCTTGGGTACATGCTCCTAGATTTTCTTAGGCATATTACCTAATACTCACTTGGCATTCAGCACATGCAAAGTATATTCCAAGCACTTTGCATGACTTAACTCATTTTATCTTCCATCCCACAAGAACCCTCTGAGGTTTTCCTCATTTGACAGTTTATCCAGGGGCTCAGAGAGGTTGACTTGCCCGAGATTACACACTTGTTTGTTCCTTGACAAGGAGGTTTCAGAATATATGTGCTTAACCACTGCATTGTGTTGCCTGGAAACTTAACAATTGTTGTTTTAAGGCAAGAGGTGGCACCAGTTATTTTCCCAGGAACTAAGAGCAGTGAAGTGGGTGATCTAAGCCCCATCACTCACTGAGGATCATTATCCTCCAGAGCCCATCCAGGACAGGTTGGGGAGGGGCCCAGGCCTGGGCTTCTTCCATTCTCCTGGCTAGGCATTACCGTAACCCCAGTGCTGGACTCTTGGCTGAGCTGACCCTTCCCCTTTGACCAGCTAGCCTGCCTCTCCTATTCCCCTCACTTCCAACCGCTCTCTCCCCCACAGTTTATTTCTCCTCCAACTTTGTCCTCTTGCCCTGTCTTTATCAGGATATTCCCATCTCTTGGTCTGCCCTTCCCCATCCTCTTAGAGCAAACCATCCTGGCCTGATCTTGGCCTGGCATTTAGTGGATTTGCCCTTTCTAAAATGGGGTGACTGTGCCCTCTCTCAGGGTTCTCAGGGGACCTGAAAGATACCCACTCCAGGAGTCTATGGTGGTGGGACAACTGGATATCCACATGCAAAAGAATGAAGTTGGATCCCTACCTCACACCATATAAAAAATTAACTCAAAATGGATCAAAGACCTAAATTTAAGAGTGAAAACTATATAAAACTCTTAGAAGAAAACATGGTGGTAAATCTTCATAACCTTGGGTTTGGCAATTTTTTTTTTTTTTTTTTTTTTTTTTTTTTTTTTTTAAGATATGACACCCAAAGCACAACCAACAAAAGAGAAAAAGATAAATTTGACTTATTAAAATTAAAAACTTTTATCCATCAAAGGACACTATCAAGAGAGTGAAAAGACATCTGATAAGTCTTCTAGTATCTAAATGTCACAGGATAAACCAGGGGTATCTTACTTTTACTCAAAGATTTTTTGAGAAGACATTTTTTAAAGATTAAAACATAATGGTTGAGATGCAAAATTTACACAAAATTTAAGCTATAATGGGAAACATTAAGAAGTTTGGGATTTGAAGCTGCATACTTTGGGGGAACGTGAGTTCAAGTTCTTGCTCTTCTGCCAGTTGGGGACTTGTGTAGAACTTACAAAATCTGTAGGGACCCTGTGGATGGAAGGACCCAGAGGGCTGCCTGGTGAGGCAGGTCTGAGGGGGAGACCTCAGGCCAGGTCAGCCACCAGGAGGAAGCCTGGACCTTGCTGTACTATGGACTCTTTGAGGCAGAGAATGGGTCTCCCTGGTTGCCTAGCACAGCACCTGGTTCCTAGTTCACCAATTAGACCTCTTTGGGTTGTAAGCAACAGAACCCCACCTCATAGTGGCTGGGCAAAAATGGGGAACTATTGACTCATGTGACTTAAAAGTGCTGGGTAGTTGGCCTTAGGTGGGCCATACCAGGAACAACACACTGACGGACTTCATCTTACACAAGCACTTGATGGGGGCTGCAGAAGGGCCACCGCAGCTCCAGGCAGATGTTCCCTCCTCCCAGTCAGCCCAGTAGAGAGAGAATTTCTCTTCCTCCACAAATGTAGCCAAAGTCCCAGAGCTGAATTTCACTGGGCAGACTTGGGTCACATGCCCAATGCTGGACCAATCACTGCCCCAGGGAATGGAAGGCTATGATTGGCCAGGCCTGGTCACATGCCTACACCTGGAGTTGGGTGAGCAACAGGGAAAAGAAGGGAAAATGGCTAAAAGGATATAGACACACGCAAGCCCTGGTGGAACGGATTACATAGACCTGGATCCTTGCTCAGTGTGGAGTGGCACTTGAGGCGAAGGCCGGCAGCTCCCAACCAGGGGGCAGCGGTCCACGTGGGGCTCCGTGTGGGGCTCAGCATGCAGGGCCGTGTGGTGCCCCAGACCCAGGCGTCAGCCCCAGGTCAGGGCTCCGTGAGAACAGGACAGCTCTTGTTTGTTCCAAACTCTCAGTGCCTCTCAGGCAACCTGGAAAAACACAATTCCCCAAGCAGGAAACCCGCCGCATATTCCAGTCTGGGGCCCAGAAAGCCAAACCCTGTGACAAATTTAAAAACAAAACTTGAAAAACCAAACTCACAATAGAATATTAAAGAAAACAGAACATTAAAGAAAGAAAAAAAAAACACCTTATTTTCCTTTTTTTATTATGCAAGTACTACACATTCATTGTAGAAAAAAAAATTCAAAATACAGATAAGAAAAAAAAAAAAAAGAAATAAAAATCCCATAATTTCACCACTGGTGATAAACCATGCTAGCATTTTACTGCAAATTCTGTCAGGCTTTTCTCTACAGGTAAAAAATATATATGTTTTTCACTTAGTAATATATTATGAACCTTTTCATGACAATTAATCCATACCTAGAATATAATTTTAAACATTTGCATAGTACTTAATCCCATTTAACCCTGGGCATTTCCAGGGTTTCCAGGGGCTCCAGCACCATAAGGGACATGGAGGTGTACAGTTCTCCACGCTGGCCAGTTATTCTGTGGGTGAGTTCCTGGGACAGGAACAGTGGGGGCAAAACGCCCACTATTTTAAGGCTTTGACCCACCCACATTGCAAGCACTGCTCCAGTAGCCAGTGCCGTGGATTCAGGCTCATCCAAGCTCACCCATGCTCACCCACCCTCGGCTTTATCTTTCTTTTTTATCATTGCCAGTTTGGGAGGTGAACATTTGTTATCTTGTTCTTTTTTTTGCATTTCTTTGATTACTCATGCAGGTGAACTTCTGTCATTTGTTCATTGGTCATTTGTAATTTTTCTTTTGGGAAGCGTCAGTTCCTGGCTCTTGCCAGTGGGTTGATCTTTTATTGATTTGTAAGGGTTCCTTATAGATTTTGGGAAACAAACCCTGTCTGAGTTGTAAATATATTTTCCAGTTTGTCAATTTTTATATTTATGATTTTATGGCCCATTTGCTTTATCATTTTTATTAAGAAAATAATATTGGCTCAGGGTTAAAAATTCAAACAGTACAGAGGGATAAAAGGAAAGCCCTCTTCCTCCCTATTCCCTATGCCCATTCCTCAAAGATAACCACACCACATTTTCTTACTTATCCTACCATTTTATATGTGTATTCAAAAGCAAGTATTTATAAAGTCATTCATTCAACCAATATTTGGTGGGCGCCTGTAGGGCCAGGCCCTATGCTATAATTTGGGCATATAGTGATGAACAAAAAGGATAGTCTCTACCTCCATGGAGCTTACAGTTTAATAGGGAGGCACAGATATAAAATATAAACCCATAAACCAATATATGTACACCCTGTGATCAGTGCCATGAAGGAAAGAGAATAATGGGGTGCTGTGGAAGGCAGCCAAGGTGGCCCCCATTAATCCCTGCCCCTGGAATTTGTGCTCCTGTGGAAACTCATCCTCTCAGGTTGGGGTGGTCTTTCTGACTTGATTACAACAAACGGCGTAAGGCGGGAGCCATGGGCCTAGCTTTCTAGATTAGATTATAAAAAGACTGCAGCTCCTGTCTTGGGTGCTCTTGCTCTTGGATCACTCATGCTGGGGGAAGAAGGTTGACATGTTGTGAGCAGCCTTATGGAGAGGCCCATATGGCATTGCGAGAAACGGACCTTAGTCCAGCAGCCATCAGGGAAGCGAAGGCTGCCAGCAACCACACGGCAGAGGGGATCCTTCCACCCAGTCAAGTCTGGAGATGGCTGCAACCTCATGAGAGACCTTGAGCCAGAGGAACCCAGCTAAGAGGTGCCTGGATTCCTCATCCGCAGAAACCGTGAAGCCACCAAGTTTTGGTAATTGGTTACATAGGAATAGAAAGCCAATACAGTCTCTAATTTAGATAGGGGGAAGGTGAGGGTCAGAGAGACAACCAGGCAGAGAATTACAGTCCATGCTAAAGGGTTTGGGTTTATGCTAATAGCACTGGAAATTCAGTGATGTGTTTTAAGATGAGTGGTAGGATAAAAGACTTTTTTATTGTAAAATATATTTAAAATAAAATTTCCATTTAACCATTTTAAGTGTGTAATTCAGTGGCATTAATTACATTTACAATGTTGTGCAAACATCACCATTACCTATTTACAAAATGTTTCATCACCCCAAACAGAAACTCTGTACCCAGTAAGCAATAATTTACCATTCCCACCAGCAATGCACGAGGGTTCCAATTTCTCCACAGCCTTGCCAACAATTGTGTCCCATTTATTATTGTTTCATTACCATCCTAGCAGGTGTGAAGTGGTATCTAATGTGGTTTTGATTTGCATTTCCTTGATGGCTAATGAGGTTGGGCATCATCTCTTTATGTGCTTATTGGCCATTTGTACATCTTCTTTAGAGAAATGGCTATTCAAGTCCTTTGCCAATTTTTCAAACTGGGTTGTCTTTGTTGTCGAGTTGTAAGAAATCCTTATACATTCTGGATATTAAATTCTTTTTAGATAGAGGATTTCCAAATATTTTCTTCCATTCTCTGGATTTGGATTGTCTTTTCATTCTCTTGATAGTATCCTTTGGTGCACAGAAGTTTTTAATTTTAATGTTCGACTTACCTAATTTTTCTTTTGTGTTGTATCTAAAAAACCCTTTCCTAACTCAACTATGAAGATTTGCTCCTAGTTTGTTAGTTTGATGGTTTTGGCACTTAAATGTAGTTCTCTGACCCATACTGAGTTATTTTGTATATGGTGTGAGGTTAAAAGTTCAACATCATTTTTATACATGTAGATATTGTTTTCCCAGCACCATTTTAACAGACTATTCTTACCCTCATTGAAATGGTCTTGACACCAATGTCAAAAATCAATTGACCATGCATTGTGAGGGATTATTTCAGGACTCTCAGTTCTATCCCATTGACCTATGTCTATCCTTATGCCAATACCACATTGTTTTCATTACTGTAGCTTTGTTGTCAGTTTTGAAATTGGGATGTGTGAATCCTCCAACTATGTTTTTCCTTTTCAAGGTTGTTTTGGACCTTTGAAATTCAAAATGAATTTTAGGGTGGGTTTTCCATTTCTGCAAAAAATGCCAAATGGAATTTGCTAGGGATTGCACCAAATCTGTATATCACTTTAGGTAGTGTTGCCATCTTAATAACTCTCCCAATCCATGAACACAAGATGTCTTTCCACGTATTTAGGTCTTCTTTAATTTCTTTCAGCAATGTTTTTCTGTACAAGTCAGTGTACAAGTCTTAAACCTTCTGGGTTAAATTTACTCCTAAGTATTTATTCTTTTTGATGCTTTGTAAATGAATTTTTTTCTTAATTTTTTTGTATTGATTGTTCATTGCTAGTGTCTAGAAACACCATTGATTTTTATGTGTGGATTTAAAAATTTTTTTTGAGTTACTGGGGCCAGGGACTGAACTGGGGTTGTATGTGGGAAGACAGCACTCAATCACTGAGCCACATGGGCTCCCGAGTTGGTTTCTTCATTTTGCTTTTTTGTTTTCAGAAGGCACCGCGGACCGAACCTGGGACCTCCCATGTGGGGAGCAGGTACTCAATGGCTTGAGCCACATACGCTACCTGTGTGTTGATTTTGTATGCTGCAACTTTGCTGAATTAATTTATGAGTTCTAAGAATTTTTGGTGTGGATTTTCCAGGGTTTTCTAAACATAAGATCATGTCACTTGAGACTAGTTTTATTTATTCTTTTCCAATTTAGATGCCTTTTATTCCTGTCTCTTGCCTAACTGCTATAGCTACTTTCCAGCACCATGTTGAGTACAAGTGGCAAAAGCAGGCACCCTTGTATTGTTCCTGATGTTAGGGAAAAAGCTTTTAGTCTTTCACCATTGAGTAAAATGTTAGCTGTGGGTTTTTCATATATGGCCCTTATCAGGTTAAAGGAGTTCCCTTTCTATTCCTAGTTTTCTGAGTTATCTTTTCATGAAAGAGTGAAGATTTTGTCAAATGTTTTTTTCTGCACCCACTGAGATAATCATTTGACTTTGTTCCTTCATCCTATTAATGTGGCTATTACATTTATTTTCATGTTGACTCCCCCTTGCATTCCTGGGATAAGTCCCTTTAAATATGCTGCTGAATTTGATTTGCTAGTTATTTTGTTGTAGATTTTGCATCTGTATCGATAAGGGATACCGATCTGTAGCTTTCTTTTAGTGTTTTTGCCTGGCTTTGGTATCATGGTAATGCTGGCCTCATAGAATGAGTTAGGAAGGGTTCCCTCCTCTTCAAATTTCTGGAAGAATCTGGGAAGGATTGGTATTAATTCTTCTTTAAATGTTTGGTAAAATTCACTAGTGAAGTCACCTGGTCCTGGTCTTTGTTGGGAGGTTTTTGATTGCTAATTCAATCTCCTTGTTATAGGTCTAATCAGATTTTCTATTTTTTTTGTCAGTTTTCATGGTTTTTGTTTGTAGGCATTTGTCTGTTTCATCTAGTTTATCCAATTTGTTGGCATACAGTTACTCAAAATATTATCCTTTTATAAAGTTGTTAGAAAGACTTCATCAATTTCTGATTTTAGTAATTTGAGTCTTTTTTCTCGGTTAATCTAGCTAAAAATTTGTGTTTTTTTTTTTCTTCAAAGAACCAACTTTTGATTTTATTCATTCTATTGTTTTTCTATTATCTATTTCATTTATTTCTGCTGTAATCTTTATTATTTCCTTATATCTGCTAACTTTGGGTTTAGTTTTCTTTTCCTTGTTAGTTCCTTCTGGTGGACAGTTAAGTTATTGATTTAAGACTTTTTTTTTTTTTTTTTTGGCGGTACTGGGGGCAGGGGATTGAACCTGGGATCTTGTTTGTGGGAAGCTGGCTCTCAACCACTGTGCCACATCAGCTTCCCTGAATTTTTGTTTGTTTTGCTTGTTGTTTTTTAAGGAGGCACTGGGAACCAAACCTAGGATGTCCCATATGGGAGGAGGGCAGTCAACCACTTGCACCACATCCGCTCAAGGCCACTTTTTTAAATCAAAGTATTTATAGCTGTAAATTTCCTTCACTGCCTTAGCTGTGCCTCCCATAAGTTTTGGTTCGTTGTGCTTTTGTTTTCATGTGTCTCAAGGCATTTTCTAGTTTCTCTTGTCACTTCTTTATGAGTGTGTTTACTCTCCACATATTTGTGAGTTTTCCTTCTGTTATTGAGTTCTAGGTCTATTCCACTGAGTCCAGAAAAGACACCTTGCAAGTTAAGAGACCACCCAACCACAGACTATCTCAAAAACACACAAATAGGTTCTGGAGGTTGGTAGTTTCAGTCATTCGGGTGCTCCTCTATTTCTGCTCCAACAGCCTCAGAGTGCTGGCTTTCTGGACTCATGCTTACATGATGGCTGCAAGACTGCAGAGCGCATCATGCCCCCACATGGTAGTCAAAGGGAGGAAGTGAGGGCAGGGGCAAAATTCCTTCCCCAAAGATACCTCCCAGCAGACTGCAGCTTAATTCTCTTTAGCCAGAACTGGGTCACCTAACTGCAAGAGGGGCTGAGAAAGTGAGCATCCAGCAAAGGGAAATGGGATACCAAGAGTGACTTAAACCAATTACGACTTTCCTCATGGGCTAGTAGAGGGTCCTACCTCTCTTGAGGTTAAAGTATCTCCAGTTACAGACTGCAAAATTTGGATTCTGTGAACAGGGAAGAGGGGGAGCAGGTAGGAAATAGCGTTGGTATATATCAACTGTCCAACATTGAATATAGAGTCATATTTCGTTTTTGCTTCAATCTTAAGAGTCTGGGTTTCTAGTAGGGTGGTTTACTTCATGAAGCCTGACCCTGTGTCTGAGCGCACTGCAGACACAGTAATTGGGTGAACGAACACCTGCATGCTGTGCAGATAGCTTTGGGGATGGGTGGCAGGAGGGCTGAGCTGGCCCAGTTCTGCCACCACTTCCTCTGCAATTCTAAGCTGACCTCTCACAGCTTGTGTCTTTATCAAATGAGGAGGCTCAGCTGGATGATCCATTTCCTTTCAGTTCTAAAAATCTCAAGTTCAAATTGCCTTTACCCTCTGTAACCTTTTATTTACTCACCATTACTCTCAGCAGGGAGCCTTTGCACCTGTGCTCCTGCTTGCTAGCCGAGCAGAGGCTGGCTTACCAACAGAGAACAGAGGAACAAGGAGCTGAATTCTCCAGGCCTGCTTTTCAGTGTGAAGCCCGAGTGTGCTCAGGCAAGAGGGTGAGGCAGGTGAGGGCAAAAATGTTAGTGGTAGGCTCAAGAGGGAGAGGGGAGGGGAGCTCTCTGAGGGCCGAGGAAGCAGGGGGTGAGTATCAGCCTCTAGATGACCTGAGGAGGGGAGGGAGGATGTGTCTCCTTATGGAGGGGTGCAGCAAGGGCTCGGAGTAGTGGGCAGGGGTAACGGATTCAAGAAACACTCAGAGGAGGGGGATAGAGAACCTTTCTGATTCCTTTCAACTCTGAGGCCTTCAGATTCTACAAATTCCATCAGTTTAGGGTTGGTAGAAATTCCAAGTATAATCTTCACAATAGCTAGAAGGCGGGAAAAGGAGGGGGAGGGAGTCCACACACAACTGTACTCTTTTTATATAGAATTTGTACAATATATTTCTCTTCATTTGTATATTTTACCCACAAGTTAACATCCTTTATACAGGCTGAACTCACTCAGCTGATATAATCAAAATTCTTTCTTTCCAACCAAATAAGAAAAATTCAAAATCGTAAACCCCTAAGAAAACAAATTAAAAACGATGATGAAAATAATTCACTTCTCATTAGGGACAGTGGCTGTTTGTACAACATATATGATTTAGAACAGCATTTCTTTATATAGATTAGGCACGTTTTCCCACACCTTTATTTCTACCAGTTTTACCTCATTCCAGGCAGTCCTGTCTCCTAAGAAGGATCAAAAGGAATTGGTCTTGATGGAAATCCGTTCCCATACTACCTGCTCCGGTTGGGGACCAAGAGCAGAGGGAGGCCCCCGGCCGCGAGGGGAGCAGGCTCTGGCTCTGGAGCGCCACTAAGTGGCTAGAAGCAGAGGTGGCAGTGGGGGGCAGGGGTCCAGGCGAGGAGAGGGCCTTGCCAGAAGAGAGCAGCAGTTGTGTGTCAAGGGAAAACTTAGGCTTGTTTTATGAGAACTCAAGTATAGAGAGACCAAAATAACAAGGAGGGTGTATGGGGAGAAACTATGAGGAGCCCAGCATTTATTTACAATTTATCTTCCTAGGGGAGGGTGGGGAGCAGAGACAGCGACAGACTTCCTAAGGGCCTAACACCCCTGTCTCACCTGCCTGCCTCTGCTTTACTGAGTCAGTCTGAGGTATACGGGGTGTGAGTGGCACAGTGAGGCTCGCAGGGAGTCGCACCATCTCCTTGTCTCTCTTCCAGGCATCTATCAGTGAGTCTGAGGTGGGGACCTCTTCTCCCAAACACCAAGACTTGTTCTCTGTGACTTCCCTCTCAGGAAACTCCTCACTGTGAGACCTATTTAGAGTTGGGATGGCACAGAATGTGGGACCCTCTTTGGGAGTGCAGGCAGTTCACAAAGCAAGGCTGGTTTTGGCAAATAGCAAAAGGAGGGAACAGGGATTCCACTGAGCAGGCAGCATGTGTACGCATGCCCCCATCACGTGGGGACAAGGCCAGGCCCAGGCTGCTTTGACTGGGCTGGGTGTCAACATTCTGATGTCAGGGTGGTGGGCCTTAGAGGTCACCACATTTCAGGACCCAACCATTTATTTCTGTCTCCTCTGGATCTTCCTACCCAGGATGGCTCCAAATGCATCCTGCAAGTTCGTTGAGAATCTAATTCCTAGGCTGCAGAAGGTTGCTGCACCTTTGCCTCCTGACCCAGAAGTAACAAGTGCTCTGAGTCAGGATCTTCCACTTCAGGCCCCTGCAATCCAGACTCCTGAAAACCCTGCAGATCCTTGGGTTTGGCCCCGTGTGCCGGGACATGCTTCTGGCCTAGACAACCACCCTTAATGGCAGCAGCCTCGAGTATTTTTCATTCTGACAAGTCCCACTAAGGCTTGTGCAGAGCCCACATGCCAACCCAGCTTTACACTCCAAAGCTAATAATCAGCACTTCAGGGCAAGACTGAAACCATAAAAAGAAAAACTTAAAACAGCATTCACTAGAACAAATGTAGTTATTGCTAGACCAGTGACAGTCTGGTAACCACGCGGAGTCCCAGAAGTGGGTATGGTGATCACCAATGACCATCGGGCAGAAATAAAATCATGTGTTTTGTTTTGAGGAATCCAAAAATAAGATCTCCTGTGGTAGCACTTCAGGTCTTTTGGCAGAGAAACTACAGTATTCCTCGTGTTCTGCTGCTTTCACACAAACCAATCTTGTCACTCGAATGACTATTCCACTGGCCACCCCCTGAGGCGCTCAAGGTGGCCAGTATGGTTGTTCTAAAAACAGGAGGTGGAAGTGGAAATATGTTAAAACAACACTAAAAGAAGGTGATGTGCTGGGAGCCGGTGGTGGATGGATGCACACAGGCAGCCTGCTGGCTAGTCCCAAGGGCACTTGTTCTCCCCAGGATTTCTCTGGGATGGGCTGTGGCTGCACAGGGAAACCGCTCAGCACCCTGTTGCATGCTGAATGCTTGGGGATCAGTGGCAGCCAGGAGGGGCTCTCACCGGTTTTGGTTTGGATTACCATTTTCAAGAAGCAAAAGCAGAAGAGAAGTTTCCATGCCAGGCCAACTGCTGCTGTAGGTCTTGCTGAGAAAGGCAGCTTTGGGCAGACTCTGTCTTCACCCAAATGACAAGTGTAGGCAGTTCCTGCTCAACCGAACCTGGAACTTTGCAAAGAGGCTGGTTCCAGGCCTTCCCAGGTCTGTGGCTTCTGCATGGACATACCCTGGAGAAGGGTGGTTTTTGAACAACTTTCTGAAGAGCCTCCTGCCGGCCTTTTCCAAATAATTCTGCACTGTTTTTTGCTTACTCTTACATGCTATGGTATGTGCGTGTGTGCTAGCATGTGATGTGCACATGTGCTAGTCTGTGACACTGGGAGTTCTTGGAAACGTGGCTGCTTGGTATTCTAATCGGAGAAGAAGTGGGAACTCATGGAGAGTTGGGCACTGACACCACAGGAATTTTCCTGAATGAGTTTAGATGTCTGCTCTCAAATCCCTGTTGACAGATTAGCCCGTTTCATGCACGTTGCACCAAGGGCTAACACTCGACATTCCAGAGGCGGGTCGCCTTGTTTGGATAGTTTATGGCCAGGCTGATAGCAGCAATGTTCTGCAGAGCCTGTGGGAGGGAAGAAGAGTAATGGCAAATGTCAAGACCACACACTTCCTCATTCATTAAGTGTTGACTGAACAAGACCCTCAGTGGAGCACCCTGGAGGGGGGGATGAGATGAGCCAGTTATGCATCCCCTCACCTGGGAGACCACAGTCTACAGCGAGAGATAAAAGGTTACAGAGACCACATGAAATCTCCACATGGAAGGCAGAAATCATCAGTGCCACCAGAGAGGGCAGTAACAATGCTAGGGGGCTCAGCAGCAGCAGAGGACACTGTCTTCTGGTGGGTCTGGGAAAGCTCTTTAGAGGACGTGAACAACACAAAGGTGGAGAAGGGAAAGGTTGTGGCACACACCAGAAACAGCCAGCCCATGCTGGGGTACCAATTGGGGGCCCAGCAAACAATGTGGGAAGTGGATGCCCCAGCAGCCAGGCTGAGGCTGGTGTTGGTGTTGATGGCAGTAGCAGAGTGAAAGGTGTCTGGGACAGGGATGGGGCAAGGCAGGGGCAAGTGGCAGAACCCTGCCCGGCTACCGGGCAGGCTGGAGTGAGTGTGAGGAGGCAGAGGCAGGAGAGGGGAAGGAGCCACAGGAATGCTGCCATGCTGAACTTGCTGTGCCCAAACTGCAACATCACATTTAGTTGTATGAGGTCATCAAACCAGGGGCAGTGGTAATATTGGTAGGTACCTGTTAGGAAGGAAGGGAGTTTTCATTCTGTCTACAGGGCTAAGGAGAATTCACAAACTCTTCTCCTATATTTGCTGTGGGGATTTCCAGTCCTAGACCTGAGCCAGTACAGGAGGGCCTTTCTTTCAGGAGAACAGTACATTCATCAAGGAAACTTTAAGGAAGAATACGGGGCTAAGGAGGGCTCTGACTGGGAGTCCCAGCTAGATGCCTCAGGTGGGACCGAGGGGAAATCGCTCTCCTCTTTGGGCTTTAGTATTCCCATCGTCCAATGCAGAGGTCAGGCCACATGCTCTGTGACATTAGAGGATTCTATGTCAGAGGTTCTCAAAGTACAGTCTGGATCCCAAAATCCTTTCAGAGAGTCTGCAAAGTAAAAACTATTTTCTAAATAATTCAAAGACATTATTTTGCTTTCTTCACTTTCATTCTCTCATGAGTATACAACGGAGTTTTCCAGAGGCAAATGTGAGATGATAAAACAGATTGAAAACTACACCTGTGCTAATAAAATAAATAAAAACAACCAGAGTGAATGCGCAGATTTGAGAATCCAGCTGCCTTCTATTAAGTCAGACATTAAAGAGATCTGCAAAAACTTAACACAATGCTATCCTTCTCAATAAATTTTGTTTTGTTTTGAAAAAATATAGTATTTTTCACAAAACTTCTTTAACATGAAACTGGTTTACTGCTATTTTTAAATTAATTAATAAACAGACATTTACAATTTTTCCTCAGTTTTGATTTCTAATATGGTGCACAGTGTTTAAAGGGTCTGAGATCAAATAGCTGTCAGAAGAGGGTTCTTCCTACTGGGGTAGCATATTAGATCCAAAAGATTTGAAACCTAACTCTATGGAAACTTCATGAATCAAACTGTGAATTTAGGCACTGGTTGTTTTGGTTTTAAAGACACAAATGTTGCTCATGTCCCTGACCCCACAGTTTAATATAAGTGACACTGACAGATGGGGCTTGACTGCTATCTCGGGAAACCAGAAGGAAATCAGTGAACTGGAACAGAGTTCCATGTAAACCTGGGGTGGATCGGTCCTCATGATGTGAGGACAACAGTGCCGAGGTCCAGCTCTGCGGAGGGAGAAAGAATACCTGAGCTGCACAGCGGAGAAGGTGGTCATCGGTGGTCAAGGCCAGCAGGTAATCCTGCAGCAAGCCGAGCTCCTGAGGAGAGAACACAGGCTCTGTGAACAATGGCAGCAGGGGTGGAAGCTCAGTGCAGCTTCAGCAGATGACAGCCAGGTGGACACCCATGAAAACCAAAGCTGGGAGTGGGTAAACAGGGCTTGCTCTGCCACACACCTCATGGTGCCACCTCAGTTGAGAGCAAATAAGGGAGTCAGGCCTGGGACGGAGCTGGGGTGCCTGGTTCCAGGCCTGGTTCTGCCCCTCACCAACAGGGGGAACCCGGCAAGGGAACCCTCCAGCTCACATTGTAGGGTCAATTTCCACTAGAGAAGTCTGAAAGGCCCTTTCATCTCTCACATTCAATGAGGCTATTGTGCTGAGGGGAGAAAAAAAAGAGGAGGAAGAAGAAAAAACCCATCTGCTTTATTTTCCAAAACTCACTGTTGTCAAGGGCTGGTCCAAGGCAGGTTTTTTTTTTTTTTCTTCCCTCTTTTGGCTTTAGGCCTGACAAAACAAAGAATCCTGGTGCTGACCTGAGGGCCTCCCGGGGCTGGGGAGAGAAGACCTCAGCCTTCAGGCCAAGTTTCTGCTTCCCTGATCATCTATCAGGAACGTGATGGCACCCCACAGCTCCAGAGAGAACTGAGAGTCTGGGTCCTGCCTCCTGCCCTGGGCAGCAGAGGGAGCGAAGCCCTCATCTCACAGAGGTGCAGGGCCAGCCTGCCCAGAACCCTCACCTGAGCACGGTTCTCGGTGACAAAGAAGAGCTCGGTGAGGGCACGGTGCAGGGGAAGGAGGATGCCCGGCTGCGTCACATCCTCAAACAGGCTGTACTCCATGTGGGTGAAGAGCTGCCACAGGGGCTTTAGCAGCGCTAGGTCACAGAGGTCACTGCAGGAGGAGCCACAGGAGAGGAGGGTCAGTTTACGGTGGACCATGCCAGGGTCAGATGGCTGGGAACCACAGCTCAGACTGTCCCTCCCCCACATCTACTAAAGTGATTATAAAATATCACCCCCCCACCCCCACAGGGGAAAAAATAGTCAAAAATATTCACCAAAAGCAAACAAGGAAAGAGGCAGTGCCTAAACTTCAAAACCTAACTTCAAGGAAACAGGAGATCCTGGAGTATATTCACAATGAATTACTGTGCCTCTTTAAAAAGTTATTATGAAGACTTCCATTGACAGTGGAAAAATCTCAAGATAAATATTAAGTGGGAAAGAGCAAGGTATGAAACTGCATAGACAGTACCATGTAACCACATCAAACACAACAATAAACACACCAAAAAAATGCTAACAGTAGTTGTCCCTATCAGCTTTCTAAACTTTCTATAATTGCTCTTGCTTTTGTGATCAGAAAAAAGAACTACTTAAAAGATAATAACACGGGAAGCGGCTGTGGCTCAATCAGTGGGGCTCCCGTTTACCATATGGGAGGACCCGGGTTTGGTTCCCGGGGCCTCCTGGTGAGGGCGGGCCTGCCCGCACGGCGTGGTTGGCTGACCCGGCGAGCGCGGGCAGCAAGGGGGGGATAAATGAATGAATAAATAAATAAAATCTTAAAAAAATAAATAAATAAATAAAAAAATAAAAGATAATAACAATGACCACTACCATGACCTTAGGCTTTTAAAATACAAGAAATATACTTGCAAGGTTCCCTGGGCCAGAAATCCTTTCCCTAAGAAAAGCAGAATCCTTTCCAATTAGACCCTGGTGGAGAGACTGAAGTGATGTGTTTTTTTTACTTGGAGAGAAGCTGTGCTTTATTTCTAGTACAATATTCGTCGGAAGGGAAAAATTAGGACAGAGATAATATTTCAGGGCTATTACATTATATATTATATATATATATAATCTTAAGTTTTACTTTTTCTCTTTAAAGTATGACTTGAAAAATAATTTTATCTATTTAAATGTAATCTTGGAGCCAATAACTTTGCTCCAGAGGAATACATCTTCCTAAAATTAAAGAAATGGGAGAATTCAGTTTGCTTTAGAGACAGCGCTTTGCAGTTGGCTTTTCAGGAAAGTCCTTAGGGTATGAAGTAAAATGCACCTGTACTGCAGGGCTGAGAACACGACCCGTGGCAGTTTTTCTGTCTGCCATCTATCTTCCCCTTGGGGCCCTTCCCCTCTGCCCTCCAGTCTGACCTCTGGGAGAAGCTCAAAGTCAGCACTTCTCCAGGATCTCCAAAGTAAGCAAAAGTGAAACAACAAAGGGTGGCAAGGCATTCTGGGCATCTCTCGGGGCTCGGGGATTAGGTCGGGGCAGGAGTGTCCTACTGGGAGGAAAGTTGGTGATGGCCAGCAAACCTGTGCTGGAATGGATCCCCGAGGAAGCCAGGAAGAGCCCACCAGTCTGAGGACAGAGGAGGTATTAACTGTTTCATACATATCACCTGACCAGAAAGTTCTCACTGATGGCCCATCTCAAAAGAGCACAGCTAAGTCCATGTGGGGCTACTGGTCCCTGAGGTCTGTAGCTGAGGGAATGGTGGTGACAGTGGTCATGCCCAGATTTCCTCTCTCCCTCCCTTCCGCTGGCCCATGGACTGAACACATGAGCCATGGCTTTCTCCATCCTGACCAGGAGAATCTTCTTTGTTTTTTTGTTTTTTTTTTTGAGGTACTAGGGGTAGGGACTGAACCTGGGACCTCATATGTGGGAAGCCAGTGCTCAACCCCTGAGCCACACCGGCTTCCTTGAGTTGGTTTTTTTTTTGTTTTGCTTGTTGTTTTTGTTTTTCAGGAGGCCCTGGGAACCAAACCCGGGACCTCCCATGTGGGAGGCGGGTGCTCAACTGCTTGAGCCACATCTGCTCCCTTTTTTTTTGTTAAAGATGGCTCTGCATGACATTAAAAGATGACCTGCCAGGCCATTCTGACTAGCATTCTTGGGGGCTGTGTGCCTTAAAGGTGCAGGAAACAGGAACACTGAACTCTTCACAGGTGGGGTCCAGGCAAGGGGGCGGGGACCTATTTTTTACTCTTTCTCTCTTTTTAACTTTTGGATAATGTGCATAGCACAGAAACCTTAAAAACTTAAACGACAGTTCTATTCAGTACTCTACTGGAGGCAAAAATAAACCAACAAACAGAGGTTCTAAGGATCAAGAGGAAGACATAAATCTCATTGTTAGCAGATGACATGATTGTGCATTGAAAAATCTACAAATAAACTTAGAATTAACAAATTTAACAATGTCACTAGATACAAGGATAATAGACAATTGAAAAGAAAAGTTAAAATACCAATTACAGTAGCATCAAAACATTAAATACTAGGAATAAATCTAACAAAATGTTGCATCAGCATTATACAGAAAACTATAGAGCATTAGCAGGAGAAATTTTTTTTTTTTTTTTTTTACCGGGAGGTCCCAGGGATCGAACCCGGGTCCCTCCATATGGGAGACGGACGCCCAACCAGTTGAGCCACATCCGACCCCCTTAGCAGGAGAAATTAAACAAGACTTAAACAATGGAGGAATACATGGCAGCTGTGGGTTAGAGGACTCAATGTTCTAAAGACAGTGATTCTCCTCAAACTGATCTACAGAGTCAGTCAAAATCCCAAGGTGAGTTGTATGTGTGTGTGTGTGTCCATGTGTGTATAGGAATTAATTAAATTAATTCTAAAACTTTTATGGAAATCCAAGTGGTCAAAAAATAGCCAAGAGGGGGGCGGATGTGGCTCCAATGGTTGGGCATCTGTCTGCCATATGGAGGGACATGGGTTCGATCCCCGGGACCTCCTGGTAAAATAAAAAAAATATATAGAAGGCACATGGGCTACCAGGCTCTGCGTGCAGGTGAGCCACCAGGCTCCCCGGGAGCCATGCAGCAAGATGATGATGTAACAGGAGAGCGACACAGGGGAGAGACAAGACGAGATGCTCCAAAAGCTCTGAAAACCAGGAACCAAGGTGGTGCAGGTGGCAGAACACCTCTCTCCTACATCGGAGGTCTCCAGGATCGAATCCTGGTGAAGACTGGAGGAGGAGGATGAGAAGAGATGGCAGGAAACAGACACAGAGAATTGTCCAGCGAATGGACACAAAAAACAGCAAAATGGGGAAGGGGGCGTTTAAAATGGATAAAGTAAATAAATAAATCTTTAAAAAAAAAAAAAAAAAAATAGCCAAGATTATCTTGTGAACTGGTATGATTACTTTGGAAAACTGTTTAGCAGAATCTACTAAAGCTGAACATACATAAACCCTAAGATTCAACAATTCCACCAGAAGAAATATATATGTATATGCATCAAAAGACATACAAGAATGTTTATAGCATCAGTGTTTGCAATAGCAAAAAACTAGAAACAACTCAAATGACCATCAACAATAGAATTGGAGGGAAGCAGATGTGGCTCAAGTAGCAGGGCACCCACCTAAACATGTGGGAGGTCCTGGGATCGGTTCCCATTGCCTACTAAAGAAGACAAGCAAGACAGTGAGCTAACGCTATGGGTTGGCGCGATAAGCTGATGCAACAAGATGATGCAATGAGATGACATAATGAAGAGACATAACAAGGAAACACAATGAGAAACAAAACAAGCAGGGAGTGGAGGTGGCTCAAGCCATTGGGCACCTCCCTCCCACACAGGAGGTCCTGGGTTCGGTTCCTGGTGCCTCCTAAAAAGAAGACGAGCACACAACCAACGGACACAGAGAGCAGACAGTGAGCGCAAACAATGGGGGCGAGGGAGTAGAAATAATATAAATCTTAAAAAAAAAAAAAAAGAATATTCTGTGATATGTTCATATAAAGCAATGATTATATATTGATGAAAATGAAAGAATTATTGCTTCATGCAACAATGTGGATGTATCTCACAAACCACAATGAAATGCAAAATAGTCTATTTTTATGTCAAATAAAACCTATTTTTGTATCAATTACAAAAACAGGCAAGAACAAGGATGGTGGTTACCTTTGGAGAAGAGGGCTGGGTAATGACTGGGATGGAAAGAGGAACTTCTGCGATGCCTCTAATTTGTTACTTCTTTATTTAAATGGTGTTTACATGGGTGTGCTAACTTCATGATCATCCATCAAGCTTCGACTATACAACTATTTCTAAACCAACAAAATCAGTCAAATAAACTGCTCACCCCTCCAGAACACTCCAATCCATGATGCTTTTGTGCATTTGCATACTTTATTCCCTCTGCTGAACATATATAAACCCTATATGTCCTTCAACATCCAGCTCTCTGGAGCCCAGCCCCAGCTCCCCCATGCTTCTTGCCATCTTAGCCCCTCCCGTCACACTATGGTGATCTCTTCCACGGGTGTCTTCCCCACTGAGTGAGGAGGCCCAGAAGATGGAAAGTGCTTGTTTTTGTTGAATATGTAAGCAAACAAGTGGCCCAATCAGCCACCAGCTTACCTGTGGGTAGAGCATCGCACAATCCTCAGAAGTAAGTGGATGGCTTTTAATCGCTGATGACCAGTCTGGCGACAGGCCACGCCCACCAGCCATTCCCAAATTTTGGCCAGTGGGAGGTGAGGCACAACCCTTTCTTCTGACAACATCTGCTTCAAAATCTCGAATCCTGGCCAATCCCCCAAAACACAGATATTTAAAAAATAATGTCTAACAATTGTGTGCATTAAGAATAAGTTTTATAAACTGCTCAGGTTTTAATAAATAGGGTCAAACAATTATGATCATTTAAATTTGCTGGAAATTAAGCCTTTTGTAAAAGCAACATAGGAATAACATTTTCATTTCCCTTTCTTCACAAAATGCCCTGGGCAAATTCTAAGAAAAAAGAAGTTTTTTAAGACCCTCACAGAATGACTCTTCTATCTAGCCATCTAAGTTTACAACTAGCCAATTATAGTCTATTCAAGAGTGGCAGATGTGGGGTTTGTTAAACAAATTTGTTGAAGTCTTAGAGAAGCTTTGATTCTGAAAGTATCAGTGAAATAATGTCACCTACACCCACAGAGTGTCCCTGGCAGGCAGATCACGCAAAACGGAAAGCCCAGAGCACACACCTGTCTGGAACCGCCCCAAGTGTCCAGCCGTCACAGTGAATTTGTAGCCCCACTCAGTGTTGCTCATGTCAGAGGTAAAACGGTAATATAGAGTATCTCCTGGGTCACACAAGAATCAGAAACAGGTCAGGAAACTGGAGCAACGGGGAATGGCAATTTAGATATTTCTGGTAGGTTATATTAAAACCATTTTTAAATCCTCCAGTTATTTCCCTTCCCAATATTAATTAAAATAAATAAAATTAAAATTAAAATAAATCTTATATAATGAAGGATTTATTTATTACCTGGAAGTTCAAAATCTTTCCATTTCTGTTGAGACCCACTGAAATTGTGTCGATCCTGCTGAAAGTCACTACTGCTGGACATGGCTAACTCATCACAGCCTTCCTCTGTATTGCACTGAGAATCGAATTTGATGGAGAGGTAGATTGCACCCGGAATGTGAACTTTATCCTAAGGAGGGGAAACAGAACGTTTCTATCATTACGATCATTGTTGTTTGCTGGGGTTTACCCAGGGCTTGCCTCATGCTGAAGCCTGTCATTGGAACCAGGAGGGTAAGAATGAGTCATTGGAACCGGGAGGGTAAGAATGAGCACGCCACGGTCCCTGCCTCGGGGAGCTCTCAGTCTAGTGAGAGGAGCTCATCCACACACCACACTTCTGGTGAGAAGGCCACACGGGCAGAGTGGAGCCAGCTTTGAGATGAGGGGGCTTGGAGAAAGAGGGGAGGGCAGAAGAGGATGCACGACGAAGGGATGCTCAGGTTGCTGTGAAGCAGGAGAGATGGAGCCTGTTGGGAGATAGGGTATAGGAGGCAGGAGTGGTAGGAGGTGAACTGAGAGGGGATGGGAGAGTATAGGGATACATTTCAGGCACAGGGACCTACACTGGAAAGGGCTGACAGTCGGTCAGGGAATGGCAAGTAGTTCGATGGGTCTGGGGTAAAGGGCGTGCTTTGTGTGCATATGCTTGGGAGAGGGCAGAGGGAAGAGACATGACCTTGGAGAGGTTGGCCGGAACAAATGAAGACTAAAACAAGGCGTTTAAACTTCATCTAGACAACAGGGGGAGTCCTGGAGAGGCTTTAAGCAGGAGAAAGACTCCGTCAGGTATGTACTGAGGAAGGATCACTCTGACAGCGTGGAGGCAGGCCAGGGCCGGGCAAGGTCAAAGGCAGGAAGACAGAAAGGTACAGCTACAGCATCCTCAGACAAGGGAGAGGAGTCTGGGGGTAGTGAAGAAGATAAGACGATCCCATTCAGGACAGAAGTAACAGAACGTGGCGGCTGACTAGACATGGGACCAGGGGATTGGGGGAAGAGGCTGGGAAGGAACAGAGGGAGGTTTACACTGATTCAAAACAAAATCTCAGCTGATCAACAACCAAGTTCTAAATTAGTTTCTCTGTCATCCCCCACTGCAGTGTGCCTTCCATTGAGAAGCTGAAGAAGTTGGACATATGTCCTGTCATCTCTAATATTTAAGAAATGCAGGTGACATTAAGTCTATGACAATAATTGGGGCTGCCCAACCCCCATCTCATCCAAACTCCCACCTTTGTTCTTTTCTGGGTAATGAAACAAAGGTGCTGGAGAATCCAAGGGCATGTCTGGGTCACCAGGAGAAGGTTAAGGAGTGGGGCTGAACCAAGCCTCACACTCAGATTCACTGCCTGAGGAAGCCAGGGATATACTCTAAGGAAAAGAAAATTCTTCCCTAGGGCCAGGCGGCTCATTTTTTTTTTAACCTATTAAAACAAAAGAAAGATCAGGAGAGGAGAAGACTTGGTTGTACAGAATCCCTGACTTCAGGGAGGCAGATTGCAGCTTAGTCTAAAGAAGAACGTAGGGAAAGAGCTGCTGGGGGAGCTCATGGGCTTTTTTTTCTTTTTAGGAGGTACTGGGGATTGAACTCAGGACCTCATACATGGGAAGCAGGTGCTCAACCACTGAGCTACATCTGCTCCCCAATGAGTTGTTTTTTTCATGTTTTGTTTTGTTTTTAGGAGGTACCAGGGATCGAACCCAGGACCTTGTACGTGGGAAGCAGGTGCTCAACCACTTGAGCTATATCCACTCCCCAGAAGCTTCTTGCTACTCCATGTACCCTTGCACATCTTGCCAGCCACACACTATCAGGCCAAGCGGGCCTGGCTGACCCTGGGTCGTACCTCAAAGTTGGTGTTGTTGTTATACGGGTGTTTCGATTCCCTCACTTGCACCTCCATTCCCGGCTCCTCCATGAACTGGCAGGCAGCCAGGGCCATGGTCCCCAGCATGTGCTCTCGGCAGCCTCGGAGCACCTTCTGCAGGATCTGGCGGGACACAAGGCAGGGCACATCAGGACCTGCCAGTGGCAGGGCTGCGGACCTGCTCCATCAGGATGAGGAACGGGTCTACTTCAACCAAGGCCACTGAAAGGAGCTGGTGCCATCCTGGATCCTGAGCAAGTCTCAGCAACCCTGCCCCTCTCCCCAAACCAAGCCCCCAGCCACCTCTCAATTGAAGGGTCCTGCCATCCTTTCAGAACAATTACCACTTCAAGGTGGTCTGAGAGAACTCACTGAAACAATCCTAGATGACCCTGGCCCCCGAATAGAGTCTAGCAGGAGGATGGACACACAGAGAAATAACTGTAGTACAATGTGACAAGTGCCCAAAGTGAGGTGCCCAGTTAGTAGCTCCAGGAAGCAAGAACAGGGGATGGATGTGTTCAAGGAAGGGACAAGTGGGAGCAAAAGTGCCCCCTTTTGCTGCTTTCAAGTAAGAAATATGGCTAGAGCAGACCTGTCAACCATCTCCAGGGCCACGAGGCTGGGAAAGGATCTAGGGGATTTAGGAACTGGCAGTGGTCTTAGATGGGCAAGTTAATGATTAGAGGATAAACTAACTTCCTAGTGAATCCTTGCTGAATCATGTGATGCATATGAGTGTGTGCATGTGAGGGTGATGAGTATGTGTGAGTGTGTGAGGGAACACAAGGACATGAGGGTGGCAAGGGGATAAGAATGAAGAAGGTACCATACTTGACTCAAGATTTGTGCCCTTGGAGACTGGGAAAATGGTGACAAAACGTTCTGTTTTGTTAACTGGAAGGAGTGCCTGAGTTCTCGAGCATGCTGGACTCTCTGCTTCTGTACAGCAGGAGACAGAGAGATGCTTCTGTCCTTATGAAGGTTTGCTGACCCAGTGTTATTGTAAAAGAATAAGTTGATTTTAAAACAAAACAAAATTAGCCTCCAACTTTCAAACTGAAATGAAAAATCAGAGGACTGGACTTAAGAGAATGTGACAGATCTTGGTAAGACCTCAGCTCTGCCCTTGGACGAGCTTCCCCAGACTTCATTTCTTCACCTACAAAACTCTACCTTGCAGAGTCACAATGTGACACAGGGGTAGGTGCTGGCAGGTTGTCCGACCTGGGGTAGACATTCTAGAAATGATGATTTACAAAAAACAAACACTTCACTGGAAGCTTCCCTGTATAATGGGAATAGGCTATCAGAGAGTCCTAATTAACCATGTCCCCTGGTCTGAGCATTATGTGAAATCCTGGGGGAGATGAGAAGAGACAGGCTAGCTAGGAGAACTAGACTTGTAAGCATGAAACCAAAAAGGAAAAGCACAAAAGCACAAGGGCAGGTTTTATGGGGTCACTATGACAACAATTCTCTGAGCACCAAGTGTATCCTAGGCTCTGCACTCAGCTCTAGGTCAATCCTTAGGAGAGGTCAACAGTGACTCTAACTTTGTTGGGAAGCTGTACAGCCACACAGGAAACCTCACTCTAGGGAGTCGCTCACTAGAGAAAACTGAGTAAAGACCCTGGGGCAGCAGAGATGGGAGAGGGAGGGACAGAGGAGGGCCCTGGTGGGGTGTGTGCCAAGCTTGGCCTGCTTAACTACCTTCTCCCACTGTTGCTTTTCTTCCAGCTGCATGAACATATCCAAAATGTAGGTCATATGGGCAGGGCCACTTAGCTCCAAGATGTCCTCGCTCACTGGCACATGCCCGGGCCACTCGGCGAGCAGGGATGCGAGTACATGGCGGGCGTATAGAACAGCTGTGGCCTCATTCACGCGGAAAAGGTAGTCCCGGACAGCCCTCTTACTCTTGCAGTTCAGCTCCTTGTGCAGGAGGGCAGCGCTCTTGCTACGACGCTGCTTGGCATAGCTCTGTTGCAGTTCACTCTCTGTGCTGGAGATCAGTTTCTGGGTCACAGGGTTCGACTCGGCAGTGGCCTGGTCGCAGCGTGCTGGCCGGGACTGCAAAGCCAAAGGACCACCATTACCGGGACCTGGCCTTCTCACAAGAGTGGGGAGGGGAGGAGCAGCACACACTTTGTTTCAAAGGAGGAGGCTACGTACCAAGCAGGGCAAGATGATCATGTCCGTATCCACAGCTTTTGCGCTCTGCTCTTCCAGTCTCAGACTCTTTCCGGGCTGCCACCGCTGAGCCAGGGTACGTATCCTTTCGTCTGTTGTGAGCTCATCTCCATCAAACCTGAAGAAAAGAAGCACCAAGTTGGGTATGTAAATTACAGAAAGGCATGAGTTTAACCTGTACTAAAAACTTGTCAGAAATGTTGATCAGAATTATTTTCCCATTATTACGGTATCACTGTCTGTATTTTGCAAATTGGGTCCACAGCCTTTATTTATTCATGAATGCAGATATGCGTGCATGCCCTTGTGGCAGAGAATGTGAACGGTCCCCAAGGATAAACAGAGTTCCCTGGAGTTCTAGCAGGACACGTGATCACCCAGCTAGAGGCACAGTTCCCAGCCTCCTGTGCAGCGAGATGCAGACAGGTGATGGGTTCTTGCCAATGGTATCAGTGAGGTAACGTGTGCCATCCCAGGGGCACCCTCTAGCAACAGGCTTCAGAATATACTCCTTCCTCTGCCTTCCCCCTTTCCTCTGGGCTGGAACACAGAGGTGGTGGTGGTGAGTGGGCTCTGACCATGTGGGTGAGAACAATTCCCCTGGGGTCACTGAAGCACCTTGTGGTACAGAGTCGCCCACCCACCCTGGACTGCCACCTACTTCTGGACCTTTGTGTGAGAGAAAAACAAACTTCTATCCTCCTTGATCCAGGATAATCCCATGTTTTTTAGTTACAGCAGTTCAGATTGTGCCCTAAATTAATACAGCCCTGCTTCATCTCACAAAGAATTTGAGGCAATGTATGAGAGATAATGCATGAAAAAATAGTAATATGAAATAAAATTTTAAAGAAAAATTAAATTAGAATTTAATAAAAACTAGAATAGGAGATCAAAATTAGGGTATGGGGGATGGAGGAGGAGATTAGAATGCAGATATGTTAAATTGTACACAATTTAAGTCTTAGGCCTGAGAACTAGCTCTGAACTTTCTGACAAGAGAACGAGAATTCTGTCAATTTTATAATTCATGAGGAAAAATCATGAAAATAATTTACAGTGGTGGAAACAAAAAAACTCTTGAGGGAAGGGTTCTCCTCTGTACTGTTTACTTGCTGGGATTACATATGGGAGGAATCTTGGCATTTGTCTCAATTTCTGCATCCATAAAATGAGTTTACTCTAAGAGGCAGACTGTGAACGTAACGTTTTCCAAAAGTACACAAAACACACTTCAAAGATGAACTATGCAATGTGGCACAGGTCAATTTTCATATAACTAGTTCCACATGTTTCTTTGCTTTTCAGGAGTTTTTATTGAGCTCTTTTTGGCAGAAGGTAAATGCCTGTCTGCCCTCACTTGTTCTCTCACTCACTGTACTTCAGCTTCACCTTGACATCTCTTACCTCTTCTGAACCTCCAGGAAGAAAGAATCGGTCCTCTTCATCTGCAGTTCGTATATGGCCCGGAGGATGTGCAGAGGGGCATTGAGGGCATCGTGAGCCATCTGAAGGAGGAAGCAGGGAAAGACAAAAGTGCTTCAACACATTATTGATAATATGCACTCAGAAGTGGTAAAACAGCATTTCAAAAGTTACCACAGGTTAAAATTTAAGAGCATCAAATGGGTACTTTAAGAAAGCACATAAAATTACAAGCACTAATGCATGGATTGTAAAATCTACAGTGCTATTGTAAACTGAAAGGGATATATATAACACTGAAACACCAACAGAAATATTTTGCCCACAAAATACAACACTAATAGTCAATAATCATCTGTCACATTGTATTCACGGCTTGCTTCTCTGTGGTTATCCCACACTGGAATTTGACAAGTGGTTCCTAACTTAAGTACTGTACTTTTGATTTTTATTTTTTTGAACAGTATTTGCTTTTATAACACCCAACCCATATTGAATGGACTTTAGTAAGCTCTCAAAATTACATATAAAATTTTACATGCACACTTGGATGTGTATTTTATGGAAGAGACGATCTAAAGCTTTTGGGTCCATGACACCAAAATGTTAAGAACTACTGCTATAAGGGTTTTTCAGTTCTTCTCGATCAGTACTACACAAAACATACTGAGTCTTTAGGAATTGAATTCTTAGGACGTCACAATGAAGCATTTTTAAGTGAAGGCTGAAACAGTCTTCAGAATTCCTTGTTTGACTCCACATGCTGAAACAAGAACATACCAAGAAACATATTCTGGTGGGCTCATCCAGGCCTTCAAGCGGGTCTAGCTTCTTTTGCTCTGGTTCACTGGGGCTACTGACTGCCCGCTCTACCTCTTCCTCTTGATCCCCTCGATCATCTAGCTCTAGGTCTCCATGCTCGGTAAAAGTGCTGATTTCCTTTTTTGAGGAGTATAGCATGATGGACAAAATCTACAGAGAAAGAAAGTGAGCAGGAATGTGAACATTTTGTGGGCAAGAAGATTACAAAGTTCTTTAACCACTTAAGGGTAGAAAACTTTTGGCCTAGCTTTTTAAAAGACATTCAGGGAGCAGATGTAGCTCAAGCAGTTGAGTGCCTGTTTCCCACATGGAAGGTCCCAGGTTCCATTCCCAGTATCTCCTAAAAAAAACAACAAAAATAACGAGCAAATCAAATGAAGAAACCAACTCAGGGGAGCCTATGTGGCTCAGTGGTTGAATGCCGGCTTTCCACATATGAGATCATGGGTTCAATCCCTAGTCCCTGGTACCTCAAAAAAAAGACATTCAGAAAATAGAAAGAATGTAAAAATAGTAAGCAAACATGGACACATACTCAGTTGTATTGTAATCAAAGAAATGCTAACTAAAACTATAAAAGACCTTTTTGTTTAACTTTGCCACTGACGGTGCAACTTGTTATCCTTTTAGAACACATTTTGGTGAAATGTAAAGAGCTATAAAAATGCTCATAACTTTTGGCCCATTAATTCATTTTTTGAGAGCAATGTAAAATAGGGGAAAAGTTATATTCATAATATATGGTCAACAAGGCATTAATAATGGAAAAATGACGAAAATAGCCTTCATGTATCATATGCAAACACTAAAAATGGTGGTTGTAGCAGTTTGATATACCGTTTATGAATTCCAAAAATAGATATTGGATGTTTGCGAACTGGTTTGGCATATTAGATTGTATTGATTCAGAGGTTTTACTTTTACTTGATTAAATAATGATTAAGGCTTTGATTGGGCCATGTCAGTAGACAAACGACAAGGCACAGGAGTTAGGTGGAGTTTTGATGCTGGAGTTTTTTGAGCTGGAGCCCCAGGAAGTAAACATGCAGGAGAAGAACACAGAGAAGCAGATACGTGAGGCAACAGAGGAGGCTCCATTAGACACAGCAAAGGCCCTGGGAAGAGAGACAAGCCGTTTGCCTGATAGTTTGCAGCTGCAGAGACCAGAGCCCTGAGCAACTGAGCCTGGAGAGAAATGAACCCTGGGAGAGGGACGAGACTTATGCCAGCCTACAGCTGATACTGGAAGAAACTGAGACCACAGAGTTTTCAGAGGAAGAGGGAAGTTGAACTCATGCAGATATTGGTAGCCATCTTGCTCTAACACGTGGCAACAGACTTTGGTGAGGAAAGTAACTTATGCTTTATTGACTCGTAACTGTAAGCTTCTACCACAAATAAATACCCTTTATAAAAGCCAAAAGATTGCATCAGCACCCCTTTGGCTGACTAATATAGTGGTTATAAAATCTATATACCAACTTAGATAAATGTTTATCACATGATGACCTCAACTTATTTAAATACTATGCTCATCAAACACGTAAATTTACATAGGTACTATAGAAGCATAGAAAAAAAAACTTAAGAAAAAGCTAATGGCAGCTGTGTTTGAGGTGAAATTTGGCATTTTTCTTTCTTCTCTATATTTCAAATATTCTGCAATGTGATTCTATTATTTCAATAATAATCATTTTTTTTTAGAACCACCAAGGAGCACGCTTTACTCTCTATCTAGCCTTGATAGTAAAATTACACAACTTGAATAAACACCCACATCACGGATTCCCTCTTGTTCCATGCAGGCAGGAGCTATGCAATCTAGGGTGACAGACTCAGCCGTTAACCATCCTAAACCATTATATACAGCATATCCTAATAAAGGCCTGGGCTTATTCACCTGTTCCTTTACAAGGGAAAAAATATAATTACAAGTCTCATTGAATCTCAGTCTTAAGAGAGAAGGTCTTGTTCCAAACTTGTTGATGAGCTGTATTCTGCCATGACAGCAGGGTGTTCCACACTGTCCAATTTGCGGGACTTACAGTCCAAGGAAGGCGAGTAGCACCCAAGGATGGTAAGTCTGTGCAAACCCAACATTGGGTTCGATTGTGAGCATGGGTTACTGCCGAAACCCACCATAGAAAGGTATTGGCTAGGGCACTATTGGTGAAAAAAAGGATGTTTATGGGGAAAAATAAGGGGTCTAGCATTATACAACAACATTTCCATTAGTAGATAACAAAGTACTAGGTAGGGGAGTCTTATGAGACTTCCAATACCATACATTTTCCCCTTCCAAAATCTCTGAGTTTTCTACAGTGACATCAAAAACTAGTTTAGGGATGTGAGGGTGATCTGACTACGACATCTGTCACCCCATTGACTGCCAGGATTGATTCGGCTGATATGGCTGGCTAGGCAGGTATCCCCTTCCTCCCTCATCGCCTCCACGTGCGCCCCTCCAGAAGCTGCTCGCTCAGTCGAAGAGAATGACTCTCCCCACTAGAGGCGGACCGTTCCTCGGTCAAGGGTACACGAGTAGCTGCGCTCCCCTGCTATAACCTCCAAACAAGCTCCCAAGGTCCACCTATAGGATAACATAGGGTAGTCAAAATTCCAAGACACCAGACATATCCAAATGAGGCACTGCATGTGGCAGTCTGCCTTTCCAGCTATGATTTGGTGTCTGGTGTTGGATGGGTTCTCTTGGCAGCAGCAGGGTGGAGATTCCTCACCAACCACTCAGTCTCAGTAATCCCAGACCTGGGTGATTCAGCACCAAATGTTAGAGAAAAATGGTGCTCACTGGGACACAGAGACTGATGATTGCAGGCAGGAAGTTTATTGGAAAGCTTTCCCAACAGAGGGGGTCTGAAAAACAGACTTCAGCTCCCCGGCTGGCGTCAAATGGCAGGGGTTTGAAGAGAGAATTCAGCCCCATCATTTTTAATTTAAAATATTTCTTGAGAACAAGAGTTCAAATGTTCTCAAAGTTACCCATTAATATATTTCAGCATATTTTCCCTTAAATCTAACCAAATCCTTTTGTGGTCCCTAAGAGCTGTTTCTTTTAACCCTGGCTTCCATGTGCCTGAGAACAGCTGGCTCTCCACCTCCCATACAGAGCAGCCTTTCCTAGGGGACAGAAAGTCTATAAGGAACCACACAGCAATTCCACTAAGAAAAAAATCTTAAGGCCTAGGGGGAACAGTAATAAAATTAAAATTATAAATAAAATCCTACATAAAATAAACGTAAGTTAGATTTAGAAACTGACGTTAGCCCAAAGGAACTTTAAAGGGAAATAATATTTTAAGGGCGCACTTTACTACCATAATATAAGGGTCAATCATGTGTTTCCATAGAATACATATCTCCCCAGGGTCTTTGAAGCACATGAAATTCATTTTCCCTGACCAAGAGGACAGGTGTAATAATCTCTATTTCCGAAAGGGAAGATAGATATAAAGTATGGTTTTAAAAAATGCCCAGAGTGAGAGTACAGCTGATGTTCAAGTAGCTGATGCTTCGACCTCCCAGGCCAGTAAATGTGCACTGTGTGGTGGTAGCAGAGCCACCCTCGTCCCTTACTTCCAGGTCTCGGAGGAGCCACGTTTTACTGAAGCCAGTCCCTTTGCTGCACTTTTTCACCAGCAGCTTCAGCAAATCAGTCTGAAGGAAGGTCGCATGGGTCTCTTCAAACCCGTTAGCCTGCCAAGCAGAAAAAGAATGATTTGCAACTGCATCAGAGTGAAGGTCAGGGTCACTTGGGGAGAACTGAGCCTTTCTCAGAGCCCAGTCTTTGCTCATGGCCCAAGCTCACCTTCTGGTGAAAATTCCATATTATCAGATGTCAGAAGGATGGATGAAACTCTGCATCTCAGCCACAACTCACTCTGTTCATTCACTCTTTCATTCATTCAACAAATACTTTTGTGGCCTAGAACATTCTATGTGCTATATCCTACACCAAGCACAAGGGTTTTATGTCATTCCCCTGCCCTTCACCTTCTAAAAGCTTCCCACTGCTCTTAGACTTAAAATCCAAACCGCTAATCATAGCTGACAAGGTACTACAAAAGACTTCCTGCCTGCTTCTTAGGCCTCATCTCTCTTTGTACTATCATGTAGCCCTGGAGAGGTTCTTTTTTGCTCTTTTACAACTATGCTGTTCCTCCTCAAACCTGGAGCTTGCTACTCAGCTACTCACTCTGCATGGAATGTTCTCTCCAATTTTTTTTTTTTTTTTTTTTTTTAAGATTTTATTTATTCATTCATTTATCCCCCCCTTGCTGCTTGTGCTCGCTGGGTCAGCTAACCACGCTGTGCGGGCGGGCTTGCCTTCACCAGGAGGCCCCGGGAACCGAACCCGGGGCCTCCCTTATGGTAAACAGGAGCCCTACTGATTGAGCCACAGCCGCTTCCCTCTCTCCAATTTTTTGATGGCTGAGTCCTTATCTGTCAACCCAAAATTTCACTTCCTTGGGAAGACTTTTTCTGACTCATGGTAGTCTTCCTTGCAGTCTCCTAGTGCCCCTCTTGCCAATTAGACTGTAAGTTCCATGAGACAGCAAAGACCTTCTGTGTACATACTCTGTTTCATCTGGCAGTTGGTTGTGCTCAACAAATATTTACTGAATGAAGAATTCATTTACTGAATGACGGACCCCCTTTGCACAGGGAATTTATTCTTTTACCATAATGAAAACAAATAAAATAATAGCAAATTGTGATAAATGCCATGGAATAAACAAACAGATGCATGGGCTCAATCCTAAAACTAGAAACAATCAGGGCTGCACCAGAGCCAAGAGGTCACTTATTCAAGTCTTCTTGTGATGTTGAATCCTCTCTATGACCTCCCCACCAAGTGTTTATCCTGCTGCTAATGAACACGTTTCAAAGTAAAGGAACTCACAAACTTCAGTTTAGCTCCTTCTTTTGTGGATAGTTCTGTTGAGAAATTTATCCTACAGATGAGCCAAAAGGCATCTCCTTGAAAGATCCTTCCTCCCCACCAATGCGTTTCAGGTATCAGAAGTACAGAATCATGCTTCCTGTAAGTCAAGGTTCCTCATCTGCAGACCAAACATTGCCCAGGTCTTTAATCTGTCTGTTTCCTTCCCCCCATCTGCCAAACCTAATGCTCAAAGATCCCACAGGATCCTAGCCCCCATTAATCTTTCCTTATCTTAATCCTATGGTGAACCACGAATAGCTGTGGTTTGGAGAAATTTTTCAGTCCATTTTTCTCTTTTTCGTTTAAGATTTATTTTATTTATTCCCTCCCCCCGCCGCCGTTGTTTGTGCTCGCTGTCCGCTCTCTGTGTCCATTTGCTGTGTACTCTCTCGTCTTCTCTTTAGAGGCACTGGGAACCGAATCCAGGACCTCCCATGTGGTAGGCGAGAGCCCAATCGCTTGAGCCACATCCGCTTTCCCCATTTTTCTCTTGATCTGCTAGAAACTCATCTTCCAAGGTCATGTCCCCATGAAATAGTACTTGGTTCCATGAAACAGTACTGAAAAAGCACAATGAACCAAACTATTGGGAAAAGTCTATTTGTCCTCCTTAAAGTTATCCTTGTGCAAAGTCCCTAACATGCCTCAAAATGCTCAAGATCCTATGGTTGCCATCCATGAAAATCAGATGGCATTTCCTCCCAGTTCATTCCCTGAAGATGTTAAATCACAGCCAGATACATTATCAAACTGAAAAAGCTATTTCCTTTAGCATATGTGCTGCTGAAGTGAGCACTCACCATTACCTTTAGTGTTTTATATAATCCTTTGAGGGCCAGGGACAGGACCCAAGTTGCTTCTACTGCCTCAGGACAATGGCTGTCCATGCTGGTTTGCAGAAGGTGACTGGCAATGAAGGCAAAGTGCTGGGAGTACTGGCTCAGCTGTGTCTGAGAGTCACCACATTCCTGTCCTCCCTTCTGGACCAGCTGGTAGTCCTTCACTGAAGGGTGATGTCAGACAGGAAGAGAAAGGCACAAAAGGTAAAGCCAATGCTTCCTGCAATTATGTTTCTTCCCCAGCAATGTGTAAGAGCTGCAAACCCCCAAACACAAATCTCCTTGACTTAAACCTTAGCCATTGTATTTAAGGGCAAGAGAGAAAATTCACATTCCTGCTACTACACACAGTGGGTTGTCTCCAAAGGTGTTAAAAAAGTTATTTTAAATTGTATATATGAGACTTCCACTTCCAAACACGATGGAGTAAGAGGTACCAGATTTACAATCCCACCTTATACAACCAGAACACTTAAAAAAATACATGAAACAACAATTTACAGACATTGGGCAATAGGCAGTGCAAGATTATGATTCTTGAGAGAAGGGACACAAACTAGGTGAGCCTTCCAATAGCACCAGCTATCTGGAGGCAATTTCCAGGCTGCAGAGCAGGGACCAGATACCCAAACAGAATCCAGCAGTCTCAGTGAATTGAGGACACACAGATCAGAGTTCAGGGAAGTCAAGGCAGCTAGAATTTATGGGGCATAAAACCACAGAGAAGGGATAAACACACAGTGAAAGAGATCTCCAGGGGGCTCCCCATGAGTCTTTGGCTCAGTTCTGATATGCACCTAGGTGAGAAGAAACTACCTAAGGCTGGGGAAAGAACTACCAAAAAGCAGCAGGCAGAACAATTGCTGGGACTTACAAAGAACTTGGAATATTTTGTGATCCCACCAGTGAGAGTGAAAGTCTTGATAATACACGAGGCAACTGAGTAGAATTCTCAGAAGCATACTGCCTTACTAAGTGACACACTAAATTCGCCTTAATCAGGTTGCTCTGAATCCATCTTAACAAAGCTTAAAATAAGACCCAAAAGGACCTAAATGATTGTAAATAACTCACTGGCATACCTGAACAAAATCTAACACTATTTAAAGGAATATAAACAAAAACAAGAACAAAACAAAACAAACCTAGCATTAACAACATGAAATCTACTATGTCTGGCATCCATTCAAAAATTACCAGGCATCCAAAGAAGCAGGAAAATATGACCCATAACTAGGAGAAAAATCAATCAATAGAAACAGACCCAGAAATGAAAGGAATGATGGAATTAGAAGATGAAGACATCAAAAGAGCTATCATAAATATGCTCCAAATAGTCAAGGAGAGAGAGGAAAACATATGATGATGGAGAGAAATGGAGCCAAATGGTACTTCTAGAGATTAAAACACACAATAGCTAAAATGAAAAAAAATACTATGGAAGGGATTAATAACAGATTAGACACTGCAGAGTAAGAAAAAAATCAAAGAAGTTGAAGACAGTAATAGAAACTATTCAAAATGAAGCAGAGAGAAAAGAGAATGGAAAAAAAAAAAAAAAAAAGAACAGAGCATTAGTGGCACAAGATATAATATTAAGCAGTCTAATATAAATGTATAACTGGCATCCTTGTGGGAGGGCAGAAAAAAATATTTGAAGACATAAACATAAAAATTTTTACAAATTTAATGATGAATATAAATCCACAGATCCAAGAAGCTCATAGAACAAAAGATTCTATCTTGTTAAGATGTCAGTTTTTCCCAAATTGACCTATAAATTCAATGCAATGCCCATCAAAATCCCAGCAGGCTCTTTCACAGAAACTGACAAACTGCTTCTAAAATTTATATGAAAAGGCAAAGGACTGGAATAGCCAAAACAATTCTGAAAAAGAACAATCACACTGGAGGATCTACATTACCTTATTTTAAGACTTACTACAAATCCACAGTAGTCAAGACGGGGGGTATTAGATTAAGGACAGACACACAGATTAAAGGAATAGAATACAGTCCATAAATAGACACATGCACTTATATATATGGTCAATTTTCAACAAAAGTACCAAGGTAATTCAGTGGCAAAAAGGACAGTCTGTTCAACAAATGGCCCTAGAAGAATTAGATGCTCATGTGGAAAACAAAAACAAAAAACAAGAAAGAACCCTGACCTCTACCCCACACCATACACAAAACAGCACACACACTGATGCTTAAGAAGAGTGAGAAAGTGGACTGCTTCAGGGCACATAATGCTCAAATAGGTCAGATTGTTTGGTGTTTGGCAAATTAAGTCAAAAGGGTACTTACAATGTAATACTTTCATTGTACTATTGATGAAATAAAATGGATAGTTACATGAATGCCAATACAATTATTCTGAGTCATTTCACATTCGTGTAGCCACCTGACTCCATAATGTATCTAAATAAACCATTAGAAAACAAATGACACAGAAAAAGGAGAAATTAAATGTTCACAACCTAAACATCTGGCTACCCCAAAAATAGAGCCATACACACAAAATAACAGTGTGGAAATGGGCCTAAAAATTATCCCATTCAACCATGTCATTTCAAAGATAAAGATAAAGAAGCTCAGGGAACTACAACTTCCTTTTTAAAAAAATCACATGCAGGGGATAAAATCAAGGTAGCTACATTGATTTCAGGGTACACAGGGATTAGACAATTCTCTTCCATTCTTAGAAAATATATTTATGCTTGGGACCTGTTTTCCTTTTCCGGGTTTTTACATCGACAATCACAGCCCTGTTCTTCTCAGTGAAGTGCTTCAAGATGATCACATTATGTGGTTCACTGGCATTATCCATATAAACACAGCGGGTCCCCACACAGAGAACCTAGAACACGACAGGGAGTGACAGAAAAGGCAACTCAACAGCACATCGAGGCAGGAAAGAACACTTAATTAGGCACAAGCCCTTTTGTTTGTGCCCGTCTTCAACAAGCACTCAAGGACAGGGCTGTTCTCATCTCTAAGTCCAAAGGGCTGATACAAAATTGGCTGAAGTGCCAGCTAGATAAAGCCATGTTTTTACAGTCTTCTTTGTCCCAATCAGTTTAGAAACATGGAGATTAGAAATGAGATCAACACGGATGCCTAAGTGAAACACAAGTATACTTTCAAGTTCTTTGTAATTTAAAATGATACATTATCTATTATTCAAAGCCAACTACTGGGTAATGAAATGAATTAGATGGCTAAACTGTTAAAAAGTGCAATTTGAACCAACCACCCCCTACTCTTGAAAATATATCAAAACTGTAAAAGCAAATCATACAAGAACTGAGAAAAAAAGCTTCCAAAGATGGATGCTATAGAGACATTGCTGTGTACGATGGGGATTGGATGGGGTGGCCAGGCCTTCAGAATGATGTACCTGGGGGAAGCCGACCAGCACGAGCAGGGTGAAGATGTTGGTGTGCTTCAGCTGGAAAGGCAGCTGCTTGATGCAATGGTCTGTGAAGGTGGCAATGACGTCACGCCACAGTGGGGCGCTGTTGAGTGACCGCAGGATCTCTGCCATGGAGCATGCCCAGTCCAAGCCTACCCGGCTAGAAAGTAAGAGCTCCATTAGGTGGCAGTCAGTAGAGCTCCAAAACTCAACTCATCAGAGTGCCCTGCACCCCAAGGCAGACCAGAAGGCATGACGAAGAGCTGTTCATTAATTAGCTTAAAACCTACTGGAAGAATGATTTTCATATGATGGTTAAAAATTAAAAAAAAAACCACACACACACACAAGGAACACAAAAAACCCACGTTCTGTTACTTATCTACTCAATCTACAACTATGTTTTTAAAAAATCTCTATAAAAAGTCACACACATATCCACAAGTGTGTGTGCTCACATTAACAGACACAAAAAAAGTTTGAAAGGAAATGTATTAAAACTGTACCAGACACATGAGTATGGTACAAGCAGGGGTGATTTTTTTTTCTTCATTTTTGTTCTCTAAATTTGATATAGTATGTTATTTTTAAGATGGCAAGAGATTTATTTTCTTGAACTCCAAGGTCTGCATTTATTGCCCTCAGGAAAAAACAAATGAGAAATTATATCATCAGAGTTGAGTCAGCAGGCAGTACTGAGACTGTTCAGCTGATACCCTCTTAAGTATAATTTTGCTGTTGGGGTTGACAACACTGCTAATAAAACCAAGCCTATCCTCACAAAAGATTCCCTGAGAGCAGCGCTGTAGCACACTGAAATGAACCATCGGTCACACCCTGACTGAATGCAATGAACATCAAAGTGGGGTAGGGTGGGGGTATCTGGGTGAGTGAGAACCAGGGCGCTACCTGTCCAGACACACAGCTCCCAGGCTGAAGAGCAGGTGCGTGGTCTTCCAGCCATCAGGCGTAATGGAACTGTCCCCTGCTGCAAATAGGTTGTGTTTGGCTGAGAGGACCTTGATCACTGCAGAATCTACCTCTGCTGGTAAAAGGCGAATGATTAACTGTCCAAGAAGACCCAGGGTGAGATGGTAGGTTTCATTCAGGTGGCCTGCGTTTGAGATGACAACCTGAAACATGAGTGGGAGGACATGCTCCAGGTCTACCAGGGGAACTGTGGGGCCCTGCCAAGAGATGGAGAAAAACATGTTAAATTAAAAACCATGTAACTACCTCCAGCTAACCACTCCACTCCTTCATGTGTTTGTTTCAACCAGCCCACTGCCAAAGGATCTACGCAGTGGCCTCCAATAAATGCCATATGCACAATGAAATGTAAAATAAACATTCTCAGATATCATCTAGCACTCCTACTTTTAATTTTTCTTCACACTGAAAAATATACTTTAAAATTTTTTAGGGAATCCCCTTTGATATGCCCATTATAAAAGAATTCAAATAATTCAGAAATACATTAAAGTTAAAGGAGGTAACAGCTGTCAACAGTGTGATGAACCTTTCTCTATGCTTGTTTATACATTTTATAATACATAAAATAAAAATTAAATTTTTTTAAAAATACCATCCTGCAACTTACTTTTTTCCATTAATATAACATCTTTTCCATACAAACAGAGCTCCTCAATCATCTTAATGGCTGCACACTACTGCATTTTATAGTTAAAACATAACTAATTTAATGGGTTTGCTATTGATAGATATTTCACATTATGAACAATGCTGCAATGAGCAACTGTGTACAAGCTTCTGTGTGGACATGTGATTTCATTTCTCTTGGGCATATACCTAGAAGTGGAATTGCTGGGTCATGTGGTGATTCTATGTCTGACCTTTTGAAGAACTGCCAGACTGTTTTTCAAAGTAGCTGAACCATTTCACATTTATGAAAAGTTATAAAATACAGAGAGATACAAAGAAGAAAATAATTATCATTTATAACCTTACCCCCCAGGGATACATAAATGACTGCTATTAACAGTGTGTTCCAGTATATGGCTTTCCTAAAAATTTTTTTCTATGCATAACCACCACCTTATCCTTTAAAAAGGAAATGTTTCTCTTACCAACTTTAAAGGAGGTAACATGGCTGCTAGTAATCCCAAAATCCTCTTCTGGGAACACTCAGCAAACACTTGCTCAGGACTTGGAGTAACTGCCTTTTCCTCTACTGGTTTCTGAGATAATGCTTCTGAATATTCAGCATCTGAGTTGTAAAACATCAAACTTTCAGATTTTGCCAGTTTCTACATGTGTACGAAGAGGAAAGTGAGGGTGCATGTAAACCATTGTGCTCTCCCTGTGCTGCTACAGAGACTACGGCTGGGACTTTAAAAACCTGTTGCTTGGGGAGTGGATGTAGCTCAGTGGTTGAGCACCTGCTTCCTATGTACAAGGTCCCAGGTTCAATTCCCAGGAACTAAAAAACAAAAAACAAAACAAAAAACAAAACAAAAAAAACCCTATTGCTTAACAAGTCTTTGCTCAGATGTCCTCTTCTTGAGAACTGCCCTGATCACCCTATTTAAATTTTCAACCTGCCCTCCTCACCATTCCTCTTGCACCTTCTGGCCCCCATTCCCCTAACCCTGCTCTTTTGGGTTCAGAGACTTTCATCATCTGTCAATATGCTATATTATTTCTATTTATTGTTTATTGTCTGTATTGTTTGATGTTTTTCTCAGTGATATATCTTAAGTGCTTACAAATGCTTCTGGAGCATAGCAGTAACTTGCTGAATATTAATGGAATGAATAAACTGCATGTGAACCACGATGCTGATACTCAGGAGAATCTGACTAGAGTAGATTTTGATGACCTGAACTGACATGGAGTGCTAGACTATTTGCTGGAATTTCAGAATTATATGCACTACAGAGATGAGCATTAGCCCCATCTGAGAGCTGGGCCCCACAGACAGGGCAGAAGGCCTGGTGCTTACCCCTGCCTCCATCAGAGTGGGCAGATGGCAAAGGTCCCGCCCCACCTGGGCTACCATAAGGAGGAGGCTGAGGTTTGCTCCCAGTCTCTTCAGCCCACAGCACCTCCACCTCACCACTGTCCAATCTTCCTGAAACATAGCTCTGACCTTGTTGCTGCTAACCTCTGGCAGGCCAAGAGGCACAATCTTCTCAGGCAGGCATTTGAGGCCTTCCGCAACAGAGTCCCACAGTACCTTTCCAGTTTCATCTTCCTGTGTTACACTCCATCTCTCCACACCTGCCAAAAGGGACTTTTCCCTTGAATTCGTCTGATGGTTTCCCACTTTGGGGCCTTTGCTCATGTTGCTCTTTTTACCTGGAATGCCGTTCCCCACAGCAGATCCTATCATATTCAAGTCTCCTGCATCCCTTCCTTTATATTGCTTTATGTGGATAATCTGTTCCAGACAGATTCCAATCAGTGTTAACAACCACTTACATTACTCTTTTGGGCAGAATCACATTCAACCTCTAGTGATCTGTACCTTCATGTTAAACTCTCCTGGACTGGGAGCTCCTTGAGGACAGGAACTGTATGGCTATATGTCTTGGTCCCAGTTTTATCCCCAGAGCCTAGTACAGTGTGTGCCACATAGAAGGTACTCAGTAAATATGGGGAATAAATAAGGTAGGAGAGCAAAGTGAAGTAAAGACGGCTTTCAAAGTGTCATCAGCACGATTAGTATAGAAATGAGAAACCACGCACCCTTGGTTGCTAGCCAATTTTATATTGTGTGCAATAAATAGCTCAGGGATGGGTATGTGCACATTTTAAGATGAAAGAGATCAAGTTAAATAGTCTTTACCTGGAAGTCCTGTACGTGTGCTAGCATCTGCGGATGAGTCTGAAATTTGGGTCTGGCATGAAGGATCCTTCATTAACGATACACTTTTATCTGTCTTGTTTCTCTGCTTGCAATCTAAATAACTGATTTCCTTATGAACGTCAACTTTTCCCTAAAAAAGAATTAAGGTCTTTTGTAACAAAAATTTACTCCATTAATATTATAATTTTTTAATCATTAGCCAGTCAGTTTTCATAGACTAACAAACTTTTTAATTCCATTAGAAAATGGAATATAGAAATGGAAAATGAAATATCACCTGTTTCTTAGGATAAATCTATACTCTATATTAAGATACATTTCCCAAATGCCTCTCAGTCAGAGCCTGCAGGTCACCTAAGTAATGGCTCCATTATAAACATCTAGTAAATTCTATTTAGCTTTCAGAAGCCAAGTATGAAAATTCTTCCATTGGGAAAAAGAAAAAAGTGGATGTCCTTTTATTATACTAAACTGACTACCTTTGATGTGCTTTTAAGAATTCCATTTTGGCAATGAGATATGCTAAGGGGACTCTCCCTGGAGCCGTCAGAGTTTTCTGGAATGGGAGTCTGGTGGAAAACCACCCAGATGGGCAGAGTGCCAGCCCTCAGCCTGCATTTCCTCAGGCAACACTGAGAATCATCCAGTGATTACCTGTACTCCCGGAGCCCTCAGGGAGCTTTGAGCTGTCACACAACCTCATACATGGAATCTAGGTAACTTGGAAGTCTTTTATGCATGGCAGAGGCAGCCCAGCTTCAAGAAGTCTGGGAACACCAGAATTCTTTGGAGCCAAAGGCAGAGTGGTACACAACACCAAATACAAGAAGGAACTGACATCTCTCAGTGGCAGCTAACTTATGCTGCCCTATCTGGATAATGGGCCTATGCTTATTTAAAGTGTTAAAGTCAAGAAAGACAAAGCAGATTAAAGAGATATGACAACTAAATGCCATGGGGTTTTGTAAGCAAATACACATATATGCATATATATTTATATATCATTTTACAAATGTTTGTATGTATTGTGAGAACTTTGATTTTTACCCATAATAAAAAAAAAAATTAAAAAAAAAAAAATAATAAATAAATAAATAAATGCCATGGGGATCCTGGACCAAGAGAAGGGAAAATATATAAGCCATGATTGGAATAACTAACAAAATGTGAATACGGACTCTGGATAAAATATTAACTATGTTAAGTTTCTTGATTTTTGATCATTGTATTACGGACCTATAAGAGAATGTCCTTATTCTTACATACTGGAGTATTAAGAGGTAAAGGAACATGATGTCTCCAACTTAAATGGTTTGAGGAAAAACTTATACATATACATATATATATTCTTCTATTTAGAAATATTTAGAAAAATAGAAAAATAGAGAGGGGGGAGAGAAAGAGAGGATATATCACCAACATATTTGATGACACAGAGGTCAGTACATCATCATCTGTTTTCCAAACAGATGGTGACTTTTATAATAGAGATATCTGGCTAGCACCTCCTTAATCTAGTGCTCACACAGCAGCACCAACCATGACATTTCCCTTCAAATTCAGGGGAAATATTTCATAGAAAGTACACACTGGAATCTTCCCTGGAGTGGAAAGGCAGAAGGAGCTGTGGCCAGTTTATTAAACTACCCTGAAGCTGCAGCTTAGTAAGAATGTTTAAGGGAATGACAGAACTAAAAGCCAGCAATTTTCTAGAAATTTCTCTGCTCTGGAGAAAGTGAGAGAAGTGGCCATCTGTCTTTTGTAAGGAGACTGCTTAGTAAGATTTGGGAAAACGCTTCTCCTAAGAGGTGAATAGACTCAGTACAGTAAGTAAAGAAGAGATGGCCATTTAGTTGGATTACAATTGCCTGGCTAGTGTGGCTAATCTCTTGGAATCTATGTGCTAATTTCTGAATTGGACTTGTCAATTTTTCAGCCAAGAAGAAAATATGTGAGAATAAATGATCTAATTGGAGCATCCATCATTTACTAAAACAATTATAATTGAATTTATTCCTTAGTTTGGTGTTTTTCTTACCTTATTCTGTAACTTTTTGTTTTCTACATAGCACAAAATTCCAGCTGTATCTGCTCAGATTCTTAGGGACCTGGTGACATAGTTACCAGCACTTAGGTTCTAGATATTGTCCAGTTTGAACCAGCCGTGTGAGATTTGGCCAATTGTATCATTTCATGTTCTTTGACTGATGACATTTAATGTGGTTATATTTCTGACATTTTTGATCGGCTATATTTATGACTTGGGGATTTGGATAGTGCTAAACTGTGATAACAAGTTTCTGAATATACCTGATGCCTTTTCAATTAGTTAAACTAACCACATCACACAAACTGGACCCTGATCTGGCCCAGGCCAGCTGATAAACTTCAGGGCCCACTTTACAGAGTGGTTCTCATTGACCTAATTCTTGCCCTAGTGAATTTTTTTTTTTTTTTTTTACTGGGAGGTCCCGGATATCGAACCCGGGTCCCTCCATATGGGAGACGGATGCCCAACCATTTGAGCCACATCCGTCTCCCCCTGGTGAATTCTTAAGGAGCAAGCCCTTTAGCGGGCACCTCATACCCTGAAAACAGATCTTTAAATTATTATTCCTCTGAGTCAGAATCAGGGTTCCCAGAGTAGTGATGGATATTGGGTCAGAACAAAGAATGTTGCCTGGGAAGTTCCCTTGCTTTAGGGTGCTGCTAGAGAAGACAGCATTTGACTTTGGATAAGCCTGGTCCAAGGAGAGGAAATGAAGCAGTCAAATTACCCATGAGTAAAGATAAAGAATGGCAATATATTTTAGCCTTAAAATTAGCACTTACGTCTGTATATGAAAGTGGGGGAGAAGTGACAGAAAAACCATTATCTAGCATTTCTGAATATATATGTCTTTCTTTTTTTTTTAAAGGAGGTACCGGGGATTGAACCTGGGACCTTGTACTTGCAAAGTAGATGCTCAACCACTGAGCTACACCTACACCACCAAACTTTTTTTGTCTTACTATATTAAACTTTGTTCTATTATGCAGATGGAAAAGGAGATGAAGGGGTGATCTGAGTCACCTACTTGCAGACCAAGGCAGTATTTAGATCCCAAAAGAATTTATCTATGAATTAGAGCCAAAGGGAATGTAAATAGAATGATATATAATTGACCCCTTATCTGCAAAGATGGAACTCCCTAGAAATGAAACTGCATAATATAAACTGATAAAACAGCATTGTGTTATGCTGAAAAAATAAACATTCATTTTGTGGGCCTTACCTGTGTTGTTTATTATGTACAGTGAAGCTAATACACATATTATGCATAACAGCCTCCCCCTAGTTGATATGTAGGGATATAATTCTGATTTTCTCTACACCTGGGGGAATGACCCAGACTTCAAGTCCCACAAAGCCTGCATCCTTTGGTGCTTAAGTGTGGCATGTCATAAGATGCTGGAAGTGTACAAGAAGATACAATTATCTCCCAGACTCAAAGATGAAGAGTGTTGATTTATCCTGTCTCTCCTGATAATGTTCTCTCTGCCCCCAACATAATTTGTGGGTGGTTGTAGTGCTGTCTGGAGGAGTTTTGTGGTAAAAAATGGCAACACTTCAGAGATAGGCTTATGTTATGTTGCCAGATTCCTGCTGGCTCTCTGGCTGCAAAAGGTAATAAAATTTTTTCAAGTTTCTGCCAATTATCCTTGCTTTTGTCTTCCTTTAAATGATAGTGGGGTCCCAGTGAAAAAAGTGGGGATCTGTGACATGACAGAGACAGGACAGAAACATCAGTGGCTGCCAAGGTAAAGTCAGGGATATTGACAGCAGAAACTCAAGTTTGGAGGCCACATCACAGAAACAAAATTATGCCCTTCCACTAAACAATCTTTAGTGTCACAATCACAGGTTATGCCTGGATCCAGAAAGGCTCTTCTTCTGTTTATACAACTCTATATTACTACTGTGTCTACTTGATAAAGAGTAAGCATTTAGTACCACCTTTTTATTGACTGAATTAAAAAATAGTTACATATATAGAGAGTTTACCATGGGCTCAGAACTAAACTCTTTCGGGACATAATCTTGTCCAGTTCTTATTAAAGAGCCAGGAGGCAGGTAATAGTAGCAGTTAATACTGATATGGAGCTTATTATGAACACTGTTCTAAGTATTTTACATAAACTCAATGAATCCTAACAACTGCCCTATGGAAAAGATATTACTACTACCATCCCTATTTTACAACTAAGAAAACTGAAGCAAAGAGATCACAGTAAATTGCCCAACGGGGAGCAGATGTAGCTCAAGTGGTTGAGCATGTGATTCCCATATACGAGGTCCAAACAAATGGAAAAACTAACTCTCATTAGGGAGTGGATGTAGCTCAGTGGTAGAGCGCCTGCTTCTCACATACGAGGTCCTGGGTTCAATCACCATTACCTCCTAAAAAACAAAAACAAAAAAAACTTGCCCAAGGTCTGACAGAGCAGAGACCTGAACCCAGGCAGTCTTGGTCTTAACTACTCTGCTATACTGACTTGTGTGCATGGCTCTCTGTTTAGGGGTTAACCTGTGATCTGTAAGAACCATTATTTACATTGCAGTGCACCAAAGGGTCTGCCTCTGACGGCTCCTCAGCAACCTGGACAGCTTTCCTCTGTAGCTGCTCCTCTGGGGTCCGGGTGGGCAGTGTGACTGGCAGGACCTGATTTTCTGGGCTAGATCCACCATCTGGCAATATACCAAGAAGAGCTAGAGCTTTAAGACCTGTATGGGAAGCAAATAAGAGAATGGTTAAAAGCTTGATAACAAGGGTTATTCTCTGCAAATGCCACAGATCACTTGGCTATTGCCTGGAAATAGACAGCTGAGTTCTACCCAAACCAAACCAAACCAAACAGCACTCAATTCAAATATCCCTAGCTAGCCAAACCTATTCAGTTCCATATCTCAGACAGTGAAAGTTAGGATAGTGAGGGATATCTGTGCTTTATTAACAACAGAAGACAAAACATACAACAGGATTGTCTACTTGGTACCAAATCATAAACATTAAATTTTTATAGAGGCACCACATAAAAATCATAAACATTAAATTTTTATAGAGGCACCACAAACCACAAACCAGCTTTCTAAATTTCCACTGGCATACAGATGATAAAATTGCACTGAAACACTGATATGACCCACCTGCTACCTAATACAGGTCTGAATCCCTAACGTTTATTAGAATGGGGAGTCTATAATGCTGATGACAGAAATTTAACATTCACATTATTTTCTCTCTAGCAGTCCTCAGTAAAGTGAAAATCGTCTAGATATTTTGTTAACCTGACTATTTTACCTGTAAATAGCTCTCATCTAAAATATAGTTGTGTGAAAGTTGATTTGCATTCTAGGTTTAAAAAAGGTCTAAAAAAAAAGGTCTAGATAGGAGGTGGGCAACATGGGAATCCCAGTGGGTTCCGTGTAATATTTTAGGTAATCTAAGCACCTCTTAAAATATATTTATATATATATAAATAACATTTTTGTAAGCAAATGCACATATATGCATATATATTTATATATCATTTTACAAATATTGGTATGTATTGTGAAAATTTTGATTTTTACCCACAATAAAAAATAAATAAATTAAAAAAAAAAAAAAAAAAAAAAAAGGTCTAGATTCCTTCACAAAATTAAATTTGGTAGATTCAAATACTAAACACTCTACCCATACATCAAGAGTTTTAATTATTATTATTTTACACTATGCCAGCATTTCTCTCAAATGTATTTGGTAACTTAAAATTAAGTTCCATGTGAGGGCGAGCCCCCTAGTGGAAAACTGTTTTTTGTTGCCGTTAAGCAGAGCACGGTATTTCACTTCTACCAGGGCTTTTCCCTCACAAGCAGCCGATTCATAAATGCAGAATCTAGGTAATGAGTATATGGGAGTTCATGAGCAGCTGAGGGATGGTTTTGGTTTCCGTGCATAAGGAACATCACCTTTTCCCTGGTGAGCCTTCATCAGACAGGCCCCGACAAGCTGCACGCATTGGCTCTGCAGGCTGTTGGCGTTGCTACGGGCCTGGGGGTCTAGCTTCTCCCCGTCCACGTCCTCTGAACTGGCCAGGTGGGCACTATACAGAGCCAGAGCAGCGAAGAGCAGCCAGGAGTAGTTGTGGATGTAGGGCTGGATGAGCCTCTGCCGGTCGCTGATCCGAATGGTCACCATCGGGTGGGCTGTGATGCTGTGGGTTGGCAAATGGCTGCCAAGGCAAGATGTTTTTAAGATCTGCAAGCCTTTGTGAGGCTCCAAAGAGAAGAGCAGGGCCTGAGGGGAGCCTGTGCATGGCCTTGACTGGGCACTAGTCCCCTCTAAGGCTCCTGTGGATCACAGAAACCCTATGAAATTTTAAAGAGAGGATAGACCCTCTCCCCAGAAAAATGAACTAACACAATCACTGCATATACCATTTCAGATTTCACAACCCCCAGAAGACTATCTATGGAAACCAGGTTAAGCAAAAATATCTTATTATGAATTTTGGAAGACATGGTAACATTTTGGTTATGAGAGAAAATGTCCATAATACTTAGAGATGCATATGAACTATGTAGGAGGGAAATGACTTGAGGTCTGGAATTTGCTTTAAAATACTTTAACCAATGGAAAACAAACAAACAAACAAACAAAACAAAACAAAACCCAGAAAGGAATAAACCAAGCCACAGCAAAATCTTCTTGTTGAATCTAGGTAATGGATATGGGAGTTTACTATACTAGTCTCTACTTTTAGGTATGTTTGAAAACTTTTTTATAATAAAACCCTTTTTCAAAAAAGAAGTCCCTTTTGAAAATGAAGGAATAGCTAAAGAAAAAGGCTTTCGGGCTACAGGTCCTCTGGGACATACCTGTAGGAATATTTCTTTGCCGCATAGCATCCATAGCAAAGATCAAAGTCATCACACACGTTGCAATTCATTCTCTGGCCTATGATCAAACCCTGGCAGTGGTCACAGGTAAACTCCATGTTGACCATTTCGTGGTCATCCCCATGGCCCTCAGGCTTCACTCCACCTGGGGGAAAAAACAGCAGTGTGAGAGGGATGGGGCAAAGGGCTCCTAGAAAGGCTAGCTTCCAAACCCAAACCGATTCCAGCACCAGCACGGTTCCCAATTTATTGCTCAGGAATGGCAGGGGTCACAGGCATCCTCGGGAGACCAGGGCCCACCGCCCGTGTGACTCTGAGCATAGGAATGCACAGAACTTCTCTGGCATGGTACAATGTACTGACATCCCCCTTTCCAGAGCAGCAGTGAGTGTGATCAAATAACTGACCAATTCCCATCATAACCACTGTTTGGAAGAAACAAGTCCTGTGCCATTTGTGAGCCATCTCCCATGACACTTCCTCTGACAAATCTTAAGCATCTGGTGGTGTAATCCTCTTAATAAGTACTGAGGAGTGATCAGTTTTTGCCCCTACTTTTTCATCACCAGATATATGGCAATCTATATGACATTCAGATACTGGAAGGGGGAGAAGAAAGAAAAAAATGAGAGAAGAATTAAAAAATGTATCAAGCCCATGCAGTCCTCTCCCATTCTCCCTCCCACCCAGCCCTCAAAGCAGGGCTCGATCAAGGAACTCAGGGACCAGAGAGGGCAAGCCATCAGTTGGCCCAGTTGAATGCCCAGTGAATAGCGGAAATGACAAGTTCAAGGAACTATCAGAGAAGAGTTACACTTCTAAGGTGAGTTGCTCCCAAATGCCAGATCTTAAGAGAGACATACTGTGCCCCCAGAGAACCTAGCCTTTGCCCATCACAGCACCTACCACTCAGCATTGTGGTTACCTGCTTGCTTATCTCTCTCCCTCAGTAAAATGCAAATGCTATGGGGACCACGAGGCAAGAAAGTATATCCATCTTAGTCCCACTATCACTCAGAACTGGCACAGTAGATGCTAAATATTCATACATGGTATAGATGTAAAAATCACAAAGGTCAGGTACTTACTCAAGATAAGTAATGTTGCAGATGAAAAAATATTGCATCCTTTACTCTAGTGACCAGAGATTCTCCTAAGAGAACTGAGAACCCCAAGCAGACCTTTCAGTGGGAAAAAGTAAATGTCTCTTTCTGAAAAAACTATGCCCTTGACATATACAGGAGGGTATCTTAATCTCAGCACTACAGACATTTTGGGTAGGATAACTGATGTGGGTGGCTGTCTTGTGCATTATATAATGGAGAACGAAGGGAAGTGGGCAGGTTCTGGGGCAAATCCCACTGGGTGCCTCGGTGCCTTTCTCCCTGTCAGATACATTTATCCAAATGAAATCTCATTAAGGTGAATATCAAAGGCATACATGGTGGACAGGATAATTCTTTGTTGTGGGGGGGGCTATCGTGCATTATATATTTAGCAGCATCTCTGGCCTCTACCCACCAGATACCAGTAATATTCTCCCCACTGCTACACCAAGTTGTGACAACCAGAACTGTCTCGACTTGGCCAAATGTTACCTGGAGGACAAAATCGCTGACTGAGGGTCTTCAGATATTATAGGACAGTGCAGTAAAAAGAGATATCACTTTCGTGCTCCTTACTAGCAGAAGGTCCCGACTGAGTGATTATGATAATTATGTAGGTAGGGGCTTGGATCAATAGTCTTATCTTAATTAGGTGACAAAAGGGTTAATAAGCAGTTGACCTTTACTAAGCTTTCACAGCTTTGAAATTCAGTTTCAATTATTCTCAAGTTATTCCGAAGGTTCATGACACACAGTCATTTGTCAGCGTGCTGAGGCATGAAACTGCACTATGTACTCCGTGGCTGGTAGTGAATGAACCTAGCTGATCACTACTGACATCATTCCCTTTTTCCATAAGTGCCTGTATCTTAACACAGCTTTGTTGTTCTCTACTGGAAATGGGTGGCACACAGTAAATTTTAGGAACAGGGCAGGGGATGGGGATGGAAAGGCTCTACAAAGAATGTCAATTTATAAGTAATGGTGATGAGTGTGGTGGCTTATATTACTGGTAGAATTTACTGTAAGTGCCTTAAGAATTATTTTAGATCTGTATTTATAGGAACCATCACTCCATTTTATGGGGAAATTATATGCTATAGTGGTATTCATGAATTTGGGAATCTGCAAAGATCTTAAGACATAACCCTGAAGAATGATGAGGATCTACTAAAATTGAGAGTTGTCAGATATGTAACTTCCTTGCTCTTCCTATAATCACAGGCTTAACACAAACTGCAACCAGGTAGATGACTGATTACCTCCTTAATGTCACCAAACCTTATTCCCCACAGTAACAAGCAAGTATGTTCCCTATGTAATATTCAGATTATGTAACTCCCCTGTAGTGTGCCATCCCCACAGTGTATCAAATTCAGACAAAGATATTCATTGTGAGTGAACTTTTAGGCTCTGCACCAAATGCCTAAACTCCATGATCTACCATCTCTCATTTTTCTGAACACTCACTCTGATTTTCACTGTGGCCTTCCTTCCCTCAACCTAGGTTCTTTCCTGCTACCTCTATACTGTCCACCAGGCCAGGATTAAAGAGCCTTCTTACTTCCCCTCTGCCCTACCATCATTTCTTGTCTTCCACATTCTACTAAAGACTGACTGCCATGAAAATTCCCCTTCTGAAAAAGGCTGTACATGGCCTTGGGGAGCAGATGTAGCTCAGTGGCTGAGCGCCTGCTTCCTATGTACGAGGTCCTGGGTTCAATCCCTGCTACCTCCTAAAAAAAAAAGTACATGGCCTTTGAAATCACACAATTCTGGGTTTCAATACATCTCTGCTACTTAATAGATGTGTGACTTTGAGCAAGTTATTTCTTCATCTCTGTAATCTCCAGAGCCTCATTTATAAAATAGGAATAATACATCACTGGTTTGTTGTGAGAACTGAAGACATCACCTGACCCACACACACACCTGCCACCCCAAATTGGCTTCACTTTCGATTTTCCTCATTGTCCCTATTGTCAGTGGCATCCAGTAGATTATTCCAGAAACCTCTGTCAAAAGGCCCTGTCAGTTTCACCACCTATTATCTCTCATAAATACCCCTGTCTGTCTGTAATTTCACCACTCTACCTTTATATGTTATCTAGACATATGTTATCTCATCTACATGAGCTCCTAAGTGGTCTTCTGCTTTCATTCCCCACATCCCCTATCCATTCTCCATACAGCTTCCAGTCTGATCTTTTAAGAAAGATTAATCAGATCATGTTAGTTCCCTGCTTAAGAAAAAAAATGTATTGGGAAGCGGCTGTGGCTCAATCAGTAGGGCTCCCGTTTGCCATGTGGGAGGCCCCGGGTTCGATTCCCGGGACCTCCTGGTGGGGGCGGGCCCGCCCGCACGGCGTGGTTGGCTGACCCGGCGAGCACAAGCAGCAAGGGGGGCATAAATGAATAAAAAAAAAAAAAAAAAAAAAAAAATGTATCGAGCCATGAGGATGGCTATCTCACGGTTCACCAAAATAAACTGATTAAATAAGAAGAAATCAATCCTTAAAGCCAAATATCCAGAAACTACTAAAACAGATTTTCATGAGGCATTTTAGAATCACAGATGAAAACAGACTTTATGATCCTAGACTCAGTAACTGAGAGAGAATACTAGTCACAGAAGAGAATGATGGCCCTGGTCTCCTTCTCATTCTAAACCCAGTGGGCCTCCAAGCCCCATCAGGCCCTGCTGAGTGCTCTTCACCTGTGATCCATTTCCATTCCCACTGCCACAAACCTAGTCCTTGTGACTATTTTGACTGTCAGAATGACCTTCCTATAGCATAGCTCTGATCATGTTAATCAAGCTCTGCGTGAAAAATCTTTCCCATTGTCTGTAGCTCAGGTACCTATAATCTGGGCCTCATCTGTCTTAATCCGTCACTCACCTTCTGGTCAAGTGTGTCTACTTAAATATACTACAGGCGCACACTCCTTTTCACCTGTGTTTGCACTGCCCTGGATGGTGATGCTCTCCAATGTTTTCTTCACAACCAAGTTCTAACGGTAAATGTTTCCAAGGCACTGGGCTATGTAAACAAAGGGCACTCAACTGTTCACACCTGTTGATCTGCTTTATTTACCTCAGCATCTACAAGTCAAGTGAATTAAAGATTTTTGAACTTGTTTTGTACAAATTTGTTTTCCTACTTGTAAACACTGCATGATTCAGAGACAAAACTATTTCCTGGGAGCTCAAGTGAATGCACATTCAATGGTTCTGAGTATTTAGCAAGTGTCTATGATGGAAGCTGGAAGCCATGGAGCGTCTCATCTAGTTGGGGAGATAAAGCTCATAAGTCAAAGAATACTGCCAGGCAGTATTTCTATTTAGTGCAATGCAAGTTTTAAAAGGACAAGATCACAGAATATAGAAACAATGATAACTTTTGGATTCAGTATACTCAGTCCATGCAAATTACCTAAGAAGCAAGTTTTGCAGAGATCCATGTCGCTGCACTGTAGGCACCGGTAGCGATGCCAGGGGGCAATCTCATCACATCCATCACAAGAGATGTCCACATTTAACAGGTCACAGTAGCGAGCAATGAACATGTGCATCTGTAAGGAGAAATATGCACAATTAACCGACAGACTTTCTAATGTGGCCATTATTCATTAACCAATTCACTCCTTCAACAGGTACTTAATTGGATACCTATGATGTTCCAGGCATTGTACTAGGTGCTAGGGTTAGAAAATGAATGAGCTCAGTGTCTAGTCAGGAATTCCCTCAAGCAAACAGATGATGATCCTACAGTGCAATAAGGTCCTTGCTAGGCAAATCCAGGAGGCTGAGAGAACACAGAGGAGAGATGTCAATGTGTGTTAGAAGGAGTAGGGAAGGCTTTCCAGAGGAGATCATTCCACAGCTGAGACCTGAATTAGCTGGGTGGGAGTGAAGGTGGTGGGCCCATGCCAAATAAAAATAACAGCAAGCTTTAGAGAACCCCCGAAAAGGGGCAAGACAACAGTTGATGAAACTGGCAATAATTCAGGATGGAGAATAGAGTACAGAAGGGGAGTAAATAGATGAAGGTAGAAAGATGAGACAACAAAGGGCTTCGAATGCTAGTCTGAGTCACTGCCATTATTTAAGTAGAGGAGTCCTGTCATCAGGTTTGAGTATTTAAAAGTCCCTCTGGGGGAAGCGGCTGTGGCTCAATCAGTAGGGCTCCCGTTTACCATATGGGAGGCCCCGGGTTCGGTTCCCGGGGCCTCCTGGAGGGCCTCCTGGTGAGGGCAAGCCCAAGCACAAGCAGCAAGGGGGGGATAAATAAATAAATAAATAAATAAAATCTTAAAAAAAAAAAAAAAAATAAATAAATAAATAAAAGTCCCTCTGGACATTATGTTGAGTGAAGCAAGCCAGACACAAAAGAACAAATACTGTATGAATGCGTTACTATGAACCAAATATATTGTGTAATATATTGTTTGATTAAAAAAAAAAAAAATTTATATGTATCCGTTACATTTAATTGAGAACTGTATATAATTATTCACCTGTGTTTACTTTTTAGTTTTTAATTGTTTATATTTTCAATTATTAAGTGTACAAAAAAAAAAAAGTCCCTCTGATTGCTGAATGAAAAATGCACTGATGGGGGGGAGGGGAGGTAAGACTACAGTCAGGAAAACCGACCAGGATAGAAGTGGTTAAAATAACTCCATGACAGACAGTGAGGATGGCACTGAGGCAGCCAGCAGATCTGAGAGATATTAAGGTGGTGGAAGTGAGGAACCTTGGTGACAGATTGGATATGGGGGTGAGTAAAGAGAAGGGTCAAGAAAACCACATCCAAATTTCTGACTTGGGTACTTAGTTGGACAATGGTAGTGTTCACAGATAAAGGACACTGCAAAAGGAGAACTTAAAAGAAAAATTTTAGGAAGAGATTATAAAGGCACTGATTTATGAGCAAACAAATAGTTTAACTGAAAAGTACTGGAAGCTAGGGTACAGTTTATCTTTAGGGCCTGGAAATCAGGGAACAATCAGTAAGTCAACACACACTAGTAGACCAGAGCAAATATGCTAAGTTACCTTAGAACAGCAGAATGGCTCCCATTAAGCTTTTAACATATGAGAGAGAAAAAGAAGTGACAGAGGCAAAGCTGGTGTGCTCCCTCCAAGCCCCACAGAGGGGCTATATGAGCAGAGTGCTCGGAACATAGTAGGAACTCAACACTTAGAAATGAATGAATCTGAGGCAGCAGATGCCTGGCACAAAGAACCGGCCACGGATGTGGCTCAAATGGTTGGGTGTCCATCTCCCATATGGAGGGACCCGGGTTTGATCCCCGGGACCTCCCGGTAAAAAAAAACAAAAAAACAAAAAAACAAAAAAACAAAAAAAACACACCTAAAGTGGAGATGGAGATGGTGGGTTGTCCTGAGGCCTTTACATGTCTGGATCATATAACTCTGATTCTGTGTATATATGGCTGCTTCCAAGCTAACCAGGCAACCTTCTGGTTAAAATGTGGTTTCCCAGGTAGCTTGCCTATAGGACAAGAATGTGCTGTGCCAGGGATGCCAGAGTCCAGGCCCTTCAGTGATTCTATTTCTCATTGTAAATTAATAAATTGACACTTAATATTATATATCAGCCTCATCAGCCAATTTTCTGAGTCCAATTCTAAGGGAGGGAGCCCCTCTCTGAGTATGATCCAATCAGAATTCAGAGCCTCTCAGGCTCAAAGTCCAGACTGGGTGACAGCAGACTCACTAAGGCACTGAACGCCACCTGGAGCCCTCTGGGGAGAGAGCCTGCTGGTACTGTCCCAGGCAGACTCCCCTCTCCACACTCCTACCAAGTCACTTCATATCACTCTAGTTGAGAGGTCTTACTTTCCTCTGCTTCTCTGGATCTTCCTGGGCTATTTTTTCATACCAGGCCTCAAACATGCCATCCTGACACTCATCCATCCATTCTGAATTCTGCTTGGCATCAGCAAGCTCATCTTCTTCACTCCATTGGCTGAAAGGACAGAAAAAGAGAAAAGCATGGCTTGCCTAATAATCAAGGAAATTACTCGTGAACAGATTCCGTGTTCTATGGGCCTAATACAGGGATCATATTTAAACTTCTGAGGGGAAAAGATCAATTTGCTTTTCAAAGTTCCAGCATTTGCCAGGTGTTTGATAGATATATATCAAGCAAGAGAGAGAAGTACTTTCCAGAGCAGACTACAATGGGTGAGGAATTATACCTATATAGCATAATTCCACTCAAAAACCATTTGTGGCAACCCTACTATGTACCAGACACTGGGGCCAAATAAAGTGATTAAAAAAAAAAAAAAAAGTTTGATTTTAACATGCTCAGCACATCCTACTAGAAGCAGCATGAGAAAGGAATCAGGAGACCCTGTTTGCTTTTGGCTGCTAAGACCTTGACACACTACTCAGCCCTGGTCCCCAGTTTCCTCATTTCTAATAAAGGGCTGCAGGTAGATAATCTCAAGGGCACTTGTGAAAAGAGAAAAATTATCAATTTCTATAATTTCAGTTTACAGTTCATTTTAGCAACCAGAATTTTAAACACAAGGATTTTTCAATTGCAAATGCAAATTATTTACTAAGCAATACACATTTAGCATTCCAACAAACTGATTTTTACAAATCATCTCATACCTAGCTTTGGGCTAGGTGCTAACAAGGGATTGGATAAGGAAGGGTGTGGTCCCACCCCATCAGGCAGGTGCTGATAAAGCGATGCCTGACACACTCAGCAGACTGACAGCTGAAGAACCACTATGCTGATGCCTCCTCGCCCCTGCCCCCACCTCAGTGCTCTGTTCCCTCCCTCTGCCAACAGCACTCTCTGACAGTGGAGCAATAGCCAAAGTTAGGTAGATGAAGAGAAAGCTTTAAATCTATCTCCTTTCCATTGAATATCTCTTCTGAAAGAGTGAAAATTGTCCTAGTGTTGACTTACTCATTTATTTCTTCCTAATTCTCTTCTCCTAACTATTGCCTTTCTTCTCCTGCCTTTTCTACACGAGTGGTTAATAGATATTGGAGTTCAGCAAGGTAGAGAGATATTTGTCAAAAGTGGAAAGAAAAAAAATTGCACACTATTTTTTCTCATTCCATAAATCTTTATAATGTAAAAGAGGTTATAGTGGCTAAAATCAGACCTACATGAAACAAAAAAAAAAAACAATGAAAAAGATTCTCTAATTCAACAAACTGAATAGACTAGGAACCACAGAAAATGCAGAGGCTCCACATCCTCAGAGTTCACAATACCACCACCAAGCATTTACAGAGCTACCGAGGGCCAGACATGGTTCTAAGTGTTTAGAAACATAACTTCTTTGGTCTCCACAACAAGCCTTTGAGGTAGGTACCATTATTAGCTCCCACTCTAACATGAGGAAACTGAGGCACAGAGTGGTTATATAACTTCCCCAAGGTCACACAGCTAGCCAGGGGCAAAGCAAGGATACTGCACAGTCTCGCTCCCAAGTCCATGCTCTGAATCCCCAGGCTACGGTCCCTGTAAGTGACAATCTACTTGAGGAACTGCAGGGTGTAGGACTGTGTTATTACCTGATCACACTGTCATGGACACTGATATTTTCTTGTGACATTTTCATGAGGAGATCTGGTAACTGAATATCAACAAAGAAGGCAAGATCACTAGGCTCCCAACCCATATCCAAAAGATGAAGTAGTGCTGTCTGAACACACGATAAGGCAGGCAGCAAGGACCTAAAAGGCCACAAAGGTGAAAAAATTATAAAAATGATCAAAGTAGCCCAATACCAACAGAGTCAACAGAAAGAATGCAAATTGGCATTTCCCTGCTCCCTATTAACACTGGCTTGTTTCTAACTGGAAAGCAGAAAATAACTCCAGACTGTTGGCTGGTTTCTTTCCTTCCAAATTTCTCATGCTCCATTCAGAGACTCTTCAAAGGACAAAGCAAAAGAACTCTGGAAGGCATAAACTATGGCTTCCACCCTGCCAGGACTTCCAGAGAGGACATTTTATGGTAAAAGGGCCGAGTAGTAAAAAATCATATCCTGATTAATAGCAAGATCAGGGCCAGCCAAAAATTAACCAAGTTTATACAATTTAGATTTAGAGAACCATTGGACTTAAGGATTATGTGTAAGCCACTTACTAAGGAGAAGACTGGGAAATGGCTTTACACTCAAGTTTAAAAATATAATCTACTGTGTATAATACACTGAAAACTAAAAGCAGGTAACAAATTCTTAGATATACTAAGACCCATCTCCACCCCATCACACACACACACTTTTTTTAGGAAGTACCGGAGATTGAACCTGGTACTTTGTACATGCAAGGCAGGCACTCAACACTGAGCTTCACCTGCTCCCAAGACACACCCCCTTTAAAAAAAATGTACATACCATATAGAAAAAAAAGACTGGAATAAAATATACTGGGGTAAAATATACTAATATGTTAACAACTGTGGTTAGCTCTAGATGGTAAGATTACAGATTATCTTTATTTTATTCTCTGTGCTTTTCTGTATTTTCAACATTGAACATGTATTTTTCTTATAATCAGAAAAAATCAAAATAGATTTTTTTGTCTAGAAATTAAAGTTATCTAGTACCTGTCATTTATGCTACTATATCCTTTAATTGCTTTGACCAGAAACAGAACAAGTTGATAGTAAGTATCTCGAATTTCTTTGTGTAGTTCTGCACCACAGCCTTCCAAGTGTCCAAAATAACTAGAAACAGAGGAAATCACCAGTCACTTAACTGTCAGAACATCATTTACTTAATAATCACTACTCTTTACATGGAAGAGAAATAAGCTGAAGCAAGTAGAACAAAGTGGCACAGGAACTGAAGGAATTACAAAAATAGCCACTTTGGGAAGCGGCTGTGGCTCAATCAGTAGGGCTCCCGTTTACCATATGGGAGGCCCCGGGTTCGGTTCCCGGGGCCTCCTGGTGAAGGCAAGCCCGCCCACACGGCGTGGTTAACTGACCCAGCGAGCATGAGCAGCAAGGGGGGGATAAATAAATAAATAAATAAAATCTTTGGGAAAAAAAAAAAAAAATAGCCACTTTAGAAAGTAATGGACAGGGAAGCGTACGAAACTCAAATGACTGAGCTCCCACCTACCATACGGGAGGTCCCGGGTTCGGTTCCCGGTGCCTCCTAGAGAAGATGAGCAAGAAAACGAGCTGGTGTGACAGGCTGGCGTGGCGAGCTGATGCAACAAGACGATACAAAAAGATGATACAACAAGGAGACACAAAGAGGAAACAATGAGAAACACAACAAAGCAGGGAGTGGAGGTGGCTCTGGTGACTGAGCACTTCTCTCCCACATCGGAGGTTCCAGGTTTGGTCCCCAGTGCCTCCTAAAGAGAAGACAAGCAGACACTGAGAGCACAAAACAAATGAACACAGAGAGCAGAGATCGAGTGTAAACAACAAGGGGGCGGGGAATAAATAAAATAAATCTTTAAAAAAAAAAAAAGAAAGTAATGGACAATACAGCAAGTGAGTCCACTGGGATGGGTCAAGAGAGCTGCCCAACAGGAGTAGGGGGCTGCTGCTGCTTTGTCTTTCTTTGTTAATATAAAAAAACAGCCCTCCCAGTGCTACTTAATTGTTCCCTCTCTACCTGCATTAAGTTTTCCCTCATTACTGATTCATTTCCACCAGCATACAAATGTGCTCTAATATCTCTTAAAATCCCTTAGTCACTCCCACATGCCCCTCCAATTACTGCCCCATTTCCCTGCTCCCCATTAAGGACATGTTTTTTTAAAAATAATTGTCTGTGGTCTCTCCATTTTCTCATACCACATTCTCTTCTCAACCCAGTCTAACTGGCTTTTTGACACCATGGTTCCACTAAGACTACTGCCAAATCCAGTATGGTATTAGTTTACTCAACTCTCACAGCAGCATTTGACCCCACTGACTATCCCTGTCTTTTTGAGATACAGTTCTTTTGGCTTCTGTGACACTACTGCCCCCAGATTTTCATTCTACATCAATGAAAACTCCTTTTGAACTCCTTAGCTGACTCCTCTTCCTATGCTTGACTTCTAAATAAAGAAATGTCCCCGAGGCTCATCCTAGACTCCTTGTCTATGTGGTCTTGATTTTCTAGGTGGTTTCATCTGGTCTCATGGCTTTAAATACCACCTAGAGGCTAGCATTATAGATACATTCTGCTAGCCCCCTGATCCCAGCTTTTCTCTTAAAAAAAAAAAAAAAAACCACCTAAATGCTGCTGGCTTCCAAATTCTACCCCAGCCAGACTTCTCTCCAGATCTTTAGACTCTAATCTCTGTTTTCTTGACAATTTACTTAGATGTCAAAGGAGCTGAAACTTAAAATAGCCAAAACAAAACTTCTGATTTTCCCACAAATCTGCTTCTTCCCTACTCTTCTCCTCTCAGTAAAATGCATCATCTACCCAGCTGCTCAAGCCAAAATGCTAATGTTCCAGCCCCCCAGGATTCCTTTCTTTCATTTACCTTCTACATCTAATCCATCAATAAATCCTGACAATTCTATCTCCAAAATACACCCTGAATCCCACTCTTTTCTCTCCATTTCCAGTACTTCTGCCTAGTCCAAGTCCCATCATCTCTTGCTTGGGCTATTCCAATGGTCTTCAAATGGCTTTTACTTCTACTCTTTTTCACACAGCAGCCAGAGGTATCTGTTAAAAATATAAATCAAAGTGTGTCTCTCCTGGGTTAAAATTCTCCAATGGTTTCCCATCTAAAACTAAGTAGAAAATCTGAACACTTCAAATCATAGTCAACAAAGCTTAATTTTTTTTTTTTTTTTTTTTACCGGGAGGTCCCGGGGATCGAACCCGTGTCCCTCCATATGAGAGACGGATGCCTAACCAGTTGAGCCACATCCGACCCCCAACAAAGCTTATTTATTTATTTTTTTTAAGATTTTTTATTTATTTATTCATTCTCCCCCCCCCCCGCTGCTTGTGCTCGCTGGGTCAGCGAACCGCGCCGTGTGGGCGGGCCTGCCCTCACCAGGAGGCCCCAGGAACCGAACCCGGGGCCTCCCATATGGTAAACGGGAGCCCCACTGATTGAGCCACAGCCGCCTCCCAGCAAAGCTTAATTTGATATGTGTCCTGCGTAACTTTGTGACTCTGTCTCTTGCCCTACTCTCAGGCACAATGACTTTCTTTTGGGCCAGTTCCCTAACCTAAGTAGAGCTTTTGCTCTGTTCCTTCTGCCTTTAATGCTCCCTGTGCCTATTGCCCCCAATACCCCACCCCAAATCTTAGCTGATTCCTTCTGGCCATTCATCCCTTGGCTTATATGTCACTTCCTCAGCTTGCCTTCTCTGACTGCCAAAACTAGGTCACTCTGTATAAAATCTCCACATAGCCATATCCCAATCTGCTATCTGCTTACTTTTTATTTTTTTATCTGTATCGCCTTACTAGAATATAAGCTCCATTAGGGAAGGCATTATTAATTTTAGAAAACAATTAGTATTTCTTTAAAACTACCTCTGTTTTCCTTGCAGACTTGTAACATGTGCTTACTTGGTAAAATCTTTCTGGCACGCCAGCAGTTCTAACAGGAAAAGTATATAAGGTGGATGGAAGCAGTGAGGCTGTCCAAGGGATTCTGCACAATACTGAATTATCTTCAGCACTTCAAGGATGCTCTGGGCTTGGGTCTTCCTCAAGGAAAGAACTTTTACAACACTGGAGACAAAAGTCAAGTTAGGAACACCCTGAAAACTCTGGAGCAGAAAGAAAAAATAACCTCCCCTCCACCCATGTTCTAATCTAATATCACTAAAAAGGAAATACTACTGTAAAGTATTAGAAATATCCTTCAAGAAGATTATCAATACCTTTTTGGTACTTCCAGCCATTAATTAGCAGCATTACAAACCTGTTCATACCAATGGGCTAAAGGCCTGACAATCCATATTAAAAAGTAAGTGAATTACAAAGGAACTCTGACATCAGAAATAAGACCTTAATTCTTACGACAGGAAATTCCTCACTAAGTTAAAACATGTAATACTTCCAGGGGTGTAGGCACACTAACAAATAATTCTATCAGAAAACACTTAATCCTAAATTTCTCCCTGGGTTAAAAGACGACAAATTTATAAGTAGTGGCTACTAAAAGAAATGCTGCTCTTTTTCAAATGCTAACAGTACATTATTGAGATAAAATTTACACAGAGTATAATGAACAAATCTTAAGTGAAAAAATACTTCGACTCTAGCTCACCTCTCATGCGAGATTGACTGATCTTTAATGAAGTCCATGACGTCCCTCAGCACAGGGTATTTCTCTTTTACTGTGGGCACCGCTCTGGCCTCCTCCATGGATCGGAACGAGAGCAGCCGGAGTCGCCCTCGGGTGAAGGGAGGCCGCCGGGTGGGTGTGGAAGGTGACGAGGGCTCTTCAGAAGTGGCAGAGGACACCTCTGTGGTGGGAGGGCCACTGCTGGGCAGCAGCTTAGCCTGGACGTCCAAACCAGGACTCCTGTCTCCTATAGCGGGGAGTGCTGCTTCAGTGGGAGATGATGAAGCCTGGAAATGCTCTTCCACGACAGAGCTTGTTCTCTGGCGCTTGTCAAGTGGTTGGAGATGATCGGTTTCATCTGTACTCACCAACTTGTCACAACTTTCTTTTGAACTTACACCCATGGGCAAAAATTTTAGTAATAGAAGACTCTTCTGAATACACTCTTTGGCTAAATAAAACAAAAAAACAAGAAAGACAACTTAAAAAATAAAACCGCCTATTTTCAGAGAAAAAATATTCTTTGTAAACCTTTTTTAGGATGAGTAACACCATATTTAGGACGAGATATACCATATCTACCAACAGAATAGAATCATATTTCATCTCAATATACAAATCAAGATCTCCTCAGTACTTACCATATCAGCACACTTCAAAACAATATTTATTATGGACATTTTCAAGCATATACAGAATATTACAGAGATCCCTCTAGGTAACCATCACTGAACTTCAATAATCAATTCAGGACCAATCATGTTTCACTTACACCCCACTCCATGGATCAGATCCCAGGCATCACATTACTTTATTGGTAAAAAGTTGGTATATTGGTATAATGTTTTTTTTTAAAGAGTTTTAAAAACTATAACCACAAAATCATTATCATACCTAAAATAACAGTAATTCCTTAATTTCATTAAATATTCAGTGTGAGCACACTTTAAAACATAACATGATGAGGTTCAAAGAGTACCAAAGAACCTCCTAAGAGAAGTAAATAGACGTTCCATTTGGAGCATGTCAATAAACAGTTATTCCTCTCTGTCATTTTCTCTATTTATGAAACATCCTTGGAAACTATATTTAGTACCTGTGTTTCTTTCTCTAGGTCAACACAGCTTCAACTAAAATAATCTAGAAGGTAGATAACAGATTTTCTAGGTTCCTTTTTTTTTTTTTTAGGAGGTACCGGGGAATGAACCTGGGATCTCATACGTGAGAGGCAGGCGCTCAACCATTGAGTCACATCCACTTCCCTCTAGGTTCTGAAATAAAAGCAGGAGTTCAAGTAAAGACAGCTTAAAGGGGGTCGGATGTGGCTCAACTGGTTGGGCGTCCGTCTCCC
>JAKSZT010054052.1:1165448-1212979 GCA_026826555.1 Tolypeutes matacus
GGGTATATACCCAGAAGAACTGAGAGCAGTGACACCAACAGACATCTGCACACCGATGTGCATAGCCACATTATTCACCATTGCCAAAAGTTGGAAACAACCCAGGTGTCCATCAACAGATGAAAGGATAAACAAACTGTGGTCTATTCACACGATGGAATCTTATGCAGCTGTAAGAAGAAATGAAGTCATAAAGCATATGGCAACATGGATGAACCTGGAGGACATTATGTTGTGTGAAGCAAGCCAGACAAAAAAGGACAAATACTGTATGAATGCATTACTATGAACCAAATATATTGTGTAATATATTGTTTGATTCACACACAAAAAAAACAAAAAACAAAAAAAACCACAAACAAAAACAAAACAAAAAATTTTACATGTATCCATTACATTTAATTGAGAAATGTATATATTTATTCATCTGTGTTTACTTTTTAGTTTTTAATTGTTTATGTTTTCAATTATTAAATGTACAAAATAAAGTTAAAAAAAAAAAAAGAAGAAGAATACACACCAATCCTGTTCAAACTCTTCCAAAACATTAAAGAGAGAAAATTACCCAACACATTTTACGGAACCAACATCACCCTAATACCAAAGCCAGATACAGATACCACAAGAAAAGAAAATTACAGACCAATCTTTCTAATGAACATAGAGTCTCAACAAAATACTGGCAAATAGAATCCAACAGTATATCAAAAGAATTATACACCATGACCAAGTGGGATTTATTTCTGGTATGCAAGGCTGGTTCAACATAAGAAAATCAATTAACATAATACACCACATTAACAAATTGAAGGGCAAAAAACCATATGATCATCTTGATCAATGCAGAAAAGGCATTTGACAAAATCTGGCATCCTTTCTTGATATAAACACTTAAAAAGATAGAAATAGAAGGAAAATTGCTCAATACGATAAAGGGTGTATATGAAAAACCCACAGTCAACATCATACTCAATGGAGAAAGGTTGAAAGCTTTCCCTCTAAGATGGGGAACAAGACAAGGATTTTCACTGTCACCATTGTTGTTCAATATTGTACTAGAAGTTCTAGCTAGAACAATAAGACATGAAACAAATAAAGGGCATCCAAATAGGAAATGAGGAAGTAAAACTCTCATTATTTGTAGATGACATGATCCTATATTTTGAGAACTCTGAAATGTCTACCACAAAGCTACTTAAACTAATGAGTTCAACAAAGTGGTGGGATACAAGATCAACATTCAAAAATTAGTAATGTTTCTATACTCTACTATTGAACAATCTGATGAGGAAACCAGGGGAAATTTTTTCATTTACAATAGCATCAAAAAGACTCAAATACCTAGGAATCAATTTAACCAAAGTAGTACAGGACCTATATTCATAAAACTACAAAAAAAAAAAAAAAAAAAAAAAAAAAGCTAAAGAAATCAGAGAGGACCTAAACAAATAGGAAGACATTCTATGTTCATGGATTGGAAGACTAAATATCATGGAGATGTTAATCCTACCCAAACTGATTTATAGATTCAACACAATACCAATGAAAATTCTAACAGCCTACTTTACAGAAATAGAAAAGGCAATTACCAAATTTATTTTGAAGGGAAAGTACATCCAAATAACCAAAAGCATTCTAAGAGTGATGTGGGAGGACTTTCACTGTCTGACCTTGAAATATACTACAAAGCTACTGTAGTCAAAACAACATGGCATTCACATAAAGCCAGACACATTGATGAGTGGAATAGAACTGACAGTCCAGAAATAAACCCTTACCTCTAAGGCCAATTGTTTTTTTTTGACAAACCTACCAAATCCATGTTAATGGAACAAAACAGTCTCTTCAACAAATGGTGCTGGGAGAACTTGATATTCATAACCAAAAGAATAAAAGACAACCCCTATCTCACTGCCTATACAAGAATCAACTCAAAATGGATCAAAGACCTAAATATGGAAGCCAGGACTATAAAACTACTAGAAGAAAATGTAAGGAAACACCTTCAAGATCTGGTGGTAGGTGGTGGTTTCTTGGACCTTAAACTCAAAAAATACACAACAAAAGAAAAAAGTTAATGGGACCTCCTCAAAAATAAACACTTTAGCACCTGAAAGGACATTGTCAAAAGGGTGAAAAGGCAGCCAATACAATGGGAAAAAATATTTGGAAATCTCATATCCAATAAGGGTTTAATATCCATGATACATAAAGAGATGCTACAACTCAGCAACAGAAAGAAAAACAACCTGATTTAAAAAATGGGCAAAAGATTTGAATAGACATTTGTCCAAAGAAGAAATACAAATGGCAAAAAAGCACATGAATAAATGTTCAACATCACTAGTGACTGGGGAAAGGCAAAATCAAAGCTATAATGAAATATCATTTCACACCTATTAGAATGTCACTATTAAAAAGGCAGAAAACTACAATTGATGGAGAGGATGTGGAAACATAGGAACGCTTATTCACTGTTGGTGGGAATGTAGAATGGTAGAGTCACTGTGGAAGACTGTTTGGCAGTTCCCAAAGAAGGTGAATACAGATTTGCCACGTGACCCTGCAATACCACTACTGGATATATACCCAGAAGAACTGAGAGCAGTGACAAGAACAGACATCTGCACATCGATGTTCATAGTGACATTATTCATGATTGTCCAAAGATGGAAATGACCAAGGTGTCCGTCAACCAATGAATGGATAAACAAACTATGATGTATACACACAATGGAATATTATGTAGTTTTAAGAAAAAATGAAGTTGTGAAGCATATGACAACATAGATGAACCTGGAAGACATTACACTGAGTGAAGCAAGCCAGACACAAAAGGACAAATACTGTATGACTGTGTTATTATGAACTAAATATATTGTGTAAACTCACGGAGTTAACAACTTGAATACGGGTCACCAGAAAATAGAATGAGGTTAGAGAATAGAAAGCTGAGAGTCAACTTGTGCAGAATTGGTAAAAAGGTTGTATGTTAATCTTTGGAAATGAATAGCAAAGGTGAAAGCACAACATAGTATTTGTAACTAGTGATGCTATTACATGGTCATGTCAGTGGCTGAAAGGGAAAGTCTAAGGTCATGTGTACTACTAGCAAAAAAATTTAATTAACTTGGGACTGTATAGCATAGTAAAACCTCATGTGAAATATGAATATGGGTAATAATGCATATATAACTGTTTTTCTCCGAAACTGAACAAATGTATGTTAATGCTACAAGTTGTTAATATCAGGCTAAAAACAAATATTATGCCAAGTGAAAGAAGCCAGACACAAAGTACTACATATTGTGTGATTCCATTTATATAAAATGTAAATATAAATTACTTTATAAAGATGGAATTAGATTAGTGGTTATGTAGGGCTGGGGAAGGATAGAGAGATTGAGAGGTGACTACTAAGGGGTATGGAGTTTTCTTTTTGGAGTAATGAAATTGTTCTAAAATTTTCTGTGTTGATGAATGCACAATACTGTGATTATACTAAAAGCCACTGATTGTACACTTTGGATTGATTATATGGTATATGAATATATCTCAATAAAACTGCTCTTAAAAAATGAAGTTCTGATAAATGCAACAACATGGAAATCATGTTATATGAAATAATCAGACACAAAAGGACAAATATTGAATTTTCTCATTGATAAGAAATAATTAGAATAAGCAAATTCAGTGTCAGAAACTAAAATACAGGTTACCAGGGGTTGGGGTGGGGGTAGAGAATATGGAGTTAATTTTTAATGGATATAGAGTTTCTGTTGGGGATGAGGGAATAGTTTTGGTAATGGATGGTAGCACAACAATGTGAGTGTAATGAACATTACTGAATTATATATTTGAATGTGGTTAAAAGGGGAAATTTTAGGATGTATATATGTTGCTAGAATAAAAATAAAGAAAAAGAAATAGGATGGTATAAGACAATGAACCCTAATGTGAACTATGGGTTAGAATTAATAGTGAAATTATAATAATAGTTTTTCATAAACTGTAACAAAAGTACCACATTAATGCAAGGTGTTCATGTTAGGAGATGGGAGTAAATATGGGAACTCTGTATTTTCTGCAAGATTTTTCTGTGAACCTGTAATTTCTCTAATACATTTTTGGTAAAAAAAAAAAAAAAAAAACTTTATACAATGTTTCATGGCGCCTCCAGATATTAGCATCACCTCTTAGTGAATTATGCATTACCTGTCAACATGTCAGGGGCACTGGTGTTGCTGCCATGCTGAATGAGTCTGGCTGCAAAGCTGTTTTCATCAAACGAAGTTCCATTTACCACAGGGACATCTTCAAAAGGGTTTACAGACTGGTCAGAAGACACAGTGATGTACTGCACTGCCAGCCACAGAGCTGTGCTGCCCTCATGGTCTTTCAGTTCTAGATCTAGCCTGAAATAAGGAAGCAATGCACACAACAAATCTAATCTTCTTCAGACACGCTCTATTGCCAACAGTCTCACTCTTTCTTTTTCCCCAAGTATCTACTTTTTGAATGACGAATTTTGATTTCACTTTTACTTAAAAAAAATTTTAATAACAAAAAGACGTTTTAAAAGAATTACTTTTCACTCACAATCCCACCCTCACAACTGCTTTTTCATTTCTCCACGTCTCCCTACGTACTGTTTACACTGCAGCAGCTGATTGAACACATATTCATTCCTGGCCATGATGGACAAGTGTAAAGGAGTCCTGCAGGATTGGGGGGGGGAAAAAAAAAGTGGTGTCAATTCAGGACAGGCTCACTGTGTGACTCCTCACAGCAGGAGGTAACTAGAATTCTAGGCAGAATCCCCAACCACAAGAAATGCCACATTCTTGCAGCAGGGTCCTTTTCTAACCTGGCAAACTGTTTTCCAAAACCACTGTATCAAAGTATGAAAATGGATTCACTTACATGTTAACACTGATTCAGTGGCCAAGAGGACAAGAGTCAGTAAACGAGATATAAAATATTCTCTAATTCAAGAATGTCCCCTTACTGAATATGTGTATACAATATTTTAAAAAACAGTAGTTTCTACCACAGGTAAGTGTATTTCCCCCTACCTATCCTCCACCAATTCTGAAAATATTTTTTTCTTCCCCATAATTCTGTTATACTCAAACACACTCAGAGTGGCAACAGGTAATAAATGATTTTCACTAGCAACTGGTTAAAGCGGCATCTACTTTTTTTTTGGCCCTCAAGTGCCTTGATGCAGACTGCCACTGTAGAGCACAGGGACCCAGAGGCTGCCATCTATCTCAGACGTACAGACTGCCAGGGTTAACTGCAACTAGGGGGTGGGGGAGGCAACGGATTATCAGGGGGAAAAAGGATGCAATTATTTGAGAAATAAAGTAATCATCACATAATACTGAGAATTCAACAAGACAAATCTTATTTAAGTACTTTATCCATCATAAATTCCATTTTCCTATTCTGACAACCGAACTTCACAGAACGTCTTCCTATTTTTTGAGAGTTTTCAAAGGTATAAAATAGTGAGCTGCTATGATGAGAACTGGTCTCACCTATCGTGATTCAGCTGACTTAACTCTCCCTTTCAAAGCCTCCCACACTGCTGTCCCAAAGATAAACAACCTTTCTTACATTTCAAATCACACAGCATTTTCCCAAGGTCTCTGGCTGCTTGTGGCCAAAGGATCGCCAACTGCATGCAAGAGCAATCTGGAGAGACTTTGACAGCCCAGGTCAGCAGAGTACCTGCAGCTGCCACTCAACTTTCCTATAATGTCTCAGGACCTGGGCTTGGAGGGACCCGAAGCCAGGTTCAGCACATTCCCACTTATTCTGGTTCAGCACATTCCCACTTATTCTGCAGGTTTCTCCTGCATTTCCAAACAGTGTTAATAAGTCTGAAGATGCCAGCTTGTTGCTGACACAGGTGTTCTCCTTTTTTAGGTCTGTGATACCTAGAAAGCCATCCTCATCTGGTTATGGACCTAGAGTTGGGAGAAGCACTGGAAGAGGCAGGCTAAAGGGCACCTGGCCGGTTATTAGGTGGAAAATGTGAACACGGCAAGCAGAGTCCTTTGCTTTTTGTTTAGTGCTTATATCCCTTGTGTCTGACACATTGGTGACCAATAAAAGATTTACTCTACTGAAAAACAAAACAAAACAAAACAAAACAAATCACAAGGAATCTTCAACTAAATATTTCTGGGCAAGGGCAAAAGGAACAAGTTAACTTGTAAATAAGTGAAGGGCTATGCTAAGGGAGAAGGTGGCAACCTGGGCAGACAGAGTTGTCTGAAGTGGGAGTACTTACACGAAAGTAGAGGGGGGTTTAATTCAGAGAATTTTCTACCAATTAGACTTCACAGAAACGAAAGACTGCCTTGAGATAGTGTACGCCTCTTCTAAGTATCCAAGCAACTGTAACAAAGATGCTGGTACGGTTCTCCTTTGAGGAGTTGGAGTAGATAACCATTCTGGTTCCTTCTAACATGAAGATGCTGGAAATTGCTTATAAATTCAAAGACCTCAATTACCCAGGATTTAAATGTTTTCCCCACTTGTGTCTGGCCTTACTGATGCCTCTCATTTGCATAGTAAACCAATGTTTGTAATGTCAATAAAAATCTGATTGAATAATGCTAAACTAAAGAACAGGTGATAGTTAAGTGCCACCATAAAATGACCTTCTCTTTCACAGTGCTAAGGGCGTAGCCTACCTGACCCTCAACTTACCTGCCCTTGCTGTCTTGCATGTTGGGGTTGGCACCAGCTTGGAGGAGGGCCTCTGCAATCTGTGCCATTTCCGACATCACACCTGCTGAGTGCTTCTTTGAACTGTACAATGCCACAAGGTGCAATGGTGTCTCCTGGGCACCCAAGGTAGCAGCATTGACAAGAGCCCCATTCTTAATGAGGAAAGTGGCTGCGAATAGATCTCCTTGAAAAGAAACAGTAGAAGAAATGGTCACACACGACAACACCCAGTGTAAGCTATTCTGGCCAATGAGTCCTCAAAGTGGCACTAGTCAGTAACTGAGACAAAGAAGAGAAACAACCGGGAGTATCTGAAGGAACTCATGGGACAGCTGTAAGAGAAAACTTATCATCAAGATTATGGAGTTACATACTCTAATTCAAAAGTCTTCGTTCACGTTCTGATTATCTGTTGTAATCTATTCTGCCCCCTCACTTCAACATCACTTCACATTTGGGATTATCAGACTTCTATCCTTCAAAGGTCTCCTCTGGTCATCTCTCAAAAAGGGCTTCCAACTGTATAACACAGTGAACCATGTGGGGGAATATGGACTGCGGTCAACAGTACAAATATGAGAGTGTTTTCTCATGAACTATAATAAATGTACAATACTAATACATGGTGTTAATAATAGGGGGGGTATAGAAAAAAATATACCAATGTACAGTATAATTAGTGGTAATAGTCTGATGATGTTCCTTCATAAACTGTACCAAATGTTCCACAATAATGTAAGGTGTTGGCGGAGGGGTGTTATACGAGAATTCTGCACATTATGCATGACTGCTTTGTAAGTTCACAACTTCTCTAAAAATAGATACAGATATATATAAAAGGGCTTCCAAGACTCTCCCAGCACAATTTTTCTCCCCCTCCCATTTGCTGATCACAGCCTGTACCTAAGCAACACTTATCCACAATCTATTTCACTTGCATACAGGCTCCTGTTCAGTTTAGCCACAGGTAAGACCATGTCTGATTTATTATTTCTATAAAAATTCTTTTTCTTTTTGCAGTCTCATTACATACATACAGTCTTAACAAGAAATTTACAACTGAATATCTAAAGCAGAAAATCTCTATGCATTACTAATCCAAACGTTTCACATAATGAATGAACCGGTTGTAAAACCCCCCCTTTTTTTTTTTCCTAAATTGCACCCATTGCCTTAATTATTCAAGTATTATAAATACAAAGAGGGGAGGAAAACATATGTGGCTCAAACGACTGGGCACCCACCTACCACATGGGAGGTCCCCGAATCAGTACCCGGTGCCCCCTGGAGAAGATGAGCAAGACAGCGAGCTGGTGGGATAGGCAGGCACAGTGAGCTGACGCAACAAGATGGCACAACAAAGAGACACAAAGAGGAAAGACAATGAGAGACACAACAAACCAGGGAGCTGAGGTGGCTCAAGTAATTAAGCAACTGTCTCCCACATGGGAGGTCCCAGGTTCAGTTGCCAGTGCCTCCCAGGGAGAAGAGGAGCAGACACAGAGAGCACCCAACAAATGGACATAGAGAGCAGACAGCAAGGGCAAACAACAAGGGGCGGGAGTGGTAGTGGAATAAATAAATCTTTAAAAAAAAGAAAAATAAATAGAAGAGCCTACCTAGGACTATTTTCTTTTTTTTTATTTTTTAGGCGGTACCAGGGATTGAACCCAGGACCTCATACATGGAAAGCAGGCGCTCAACCACTGAGCTACATCTGCTCCTCCATGAAATTGTTGTTTTTGTTTGATTGATTGATTTTAGGAGGTACCGGGGGTCAAACTGGGCCCTCGTACATGTAAAGCAGGAGCTCAACCACTTGAGCTACATCCACTCCTCTGGATTATTTTCAAATACCAAATTAAGACGGAATAATTTACATAAAATCCATCAATTCTAACATATCAGTTTACTACTTTAAACTATTTAGCGCTCTGTATGAGGAAAAAACCACCTTGACATCTTGACAAAAGGCCAAAAACTAAGCTCATGTAAAGATATTAAAAATATCCAATTCTGGGGAAGTGGATGTGGCTCAAGCAATTGGGTTCCTGTCTACCATATGGGAAGTCCAGGATTCGATTCCTGGGGCCTCCTGGTGAAAGGCAAGCTGGCCCATGTGGAGTGCTGGCCCATGAGGAGAGCTAGCACAGCAAGACAATGCAGCAAAAAGAGACACTGAGGACAGACAATAAGAGATGCAGCAGACCAGGGAGCTAAGGTGGCACAAGAGATTGAGCACCTCTCTCCCACTCTGGAAGGTCCCAAGATCGGTTCCCAGTGCCGCCTAAAGAGAAGACAAGTAGACACAGAAGAACACACAGTAAATGGACACAGAGAGTAGACAAGGGAGGGGGAGGGGAGAAATAAATAAATAAATTTGAAAAAAAAGAAAAAAAAAAAAAGCCACTTTAAAAATAGTTTGTCAGATACCAATAAAGAAAAGCTGACTCTAGCTTGGTACCACGAATACATGGTTAAATTCAGAACCAAACAATCTGACCAGTGGTGATTTAATGTTTTAATACAAGTGGAAAGCCATTTAAATAATACTTGGTGTTAGTTACCTTGCAGGATGATAGGGATTAAGCAATTAAGTCTGTTGCAAGATTGTTTAAAGTTCAATCTTCCTTGCATTTAGTTCCATTTACAATTTAAAACATGCAAAACATTCACTATATGCAAAATTGATGTTTCTTAAGAAAAGGCAAGAATAACAATTCATCATAAGATAATGAACTAATAACACAGAAACCATCCAGTTACAGAGCACGATGAAAGCTTTGCTGGCATTCTACCTAGTTGGAATCTGTTTCTCTCAGTAGCCTCCAGGTGGCACCAATTAGACAAACTTCCAAATCAGACTTATCTTCCACTTGACAGTCCACACATCTAACTTTGATGGGTGTGCCAGTGCACATATCTTAAGTGATCCCTCAAACTTGTCTGGGATTCAGAGTTACTTTCTGAAGATTCAGTCTCTATTTCGCCAAGGTCTACAGATCAATTTCTTACAAATCACATCCTCTTCCAACTGGAGGATCCCCAAAAATGCAGAGCAATTTTCTAGAGCCAGATTCACTGGTCCCATGAACAATGACTCTAATTCCCAAATTTGCTGGGGGTCTTGAGATGAATGGCAGGTTGTTGAAGGTGCCTTGAAACTTATTTACTATATCAATCATAGGCAATGGTGTTCTATCAAGTTGATCTGTTTTTGTCTTCTCATCAGACATTTTTATCTGTTTCTAATTCTTTTTCTATTAGTATTGTAGCCATAGACTCCTTTGAACCAGAACTTCCAGAGATGATTTTTCTCTCTCTTCCAAAGTCACTTATGAGAAATTTTCTTTCACCTCTTGGTGTATCATTTCATCTTCTTCAACAATTAGAATGGCACTTAAGGTCTTCAGGAGTGGTAATGTTCTCAAGCTCATTTTCATCCAAATATATAGGTTTCATCTGGTCTTCAGTGGGTGTAGCCATTTGGCAATTTGATGAAATTATGAATTCCAAAAATATAATTGGATAATGCTTGTAAACTGATCTGTTAATCTGGACATGATTAAGTTATGATTGGGGCCTTGACTAGGCCAGTCAGTAGGGCGTTGAGCCCCACCCTTTTGTGGGTGGGAGAATCGAATACAAAAGGCAAGGCAAAGGACAGTGGGAGAAGTTTTTTGAGAAGCAGTTTTGATGTTGGAGTTTTGATGTTGGAGAGAAGGCCCCAGGAGAAGAGAAGTGAGCCGTTTGCCTGATAGGCTACAGCTGACCTTGTGGAGGAACCAGAGGCGATAAGCCTGGAGAGAAACGCAGCCCCAGGAAGAGAGGAACTCAAGAAGCCTGAACCCTGGCAAACGTCGGCGGCTGTCTTGCTCCAACACGTGGCAATGGACTTTGGTGAGAGAAGAAACCTAACGCTTTATGGCCTGGTATCTGTGGACTTCTACCCCAAATAAATACCCTTTATAAAGACCAACCCATTTTTCGTATTTCACATTAGCACCCCTTTGGCTGACTAATACAGTGGGCATGCAAGTATCAAAACCATCTGATTTTCTGTGTTTCCTTCCTATCTGCTCTGAGCTTTCTTCCTTGGGATCATCTCTGGCATTAAGGTGTGTGGGCTCAGCAGGCCCTACAGACACTAATTGGCCCAGGTCTGATTTATTTTTGTACCCGCCCTGCCACTGTGTATACAAAACAGGCACTGGAGAGATGTTTGGGAAGAAATTGGATTGCCTGGTTAGGACTGTTAGATTGTACTTTAACAGACTGGCTCTAATTCTGACTTTAGGTGATATGTACTTTTCTAACTAGCTCCTTTTCCTGAAATATTTCCTTTCTTCTGACTCTAATTTTTTGAGGGTGGGCAAGGGAGAAGTTTTTACCAACATCATGTGCAAAGGGCCAAAGCTTGGATTTCTTTATAATATGATATCCGTAAAGCCCTGAAAGTAAGAGGTAAACATGCATATCAAGGGGCTTGGGCTGGGCCAGGCCTTTGCTACATATACCTAGTGGGGTTCCTGACAGGCCCTGAAGTGTAGTGTAAACAAACACATCTCACAGTCAGGCCAGGAGGGAATATATAAAGAACAATAGCGAGTGGTTTTGGCTCAAGCAGTTGAGAGCCTGCTTCTCACGTGGGAGGTTCTGGGTTCAGTTCCTAGTGCCTCCTAAAAACAAAACAAAACAAGCAAACTAACAAAAAAACTCAACTCAGGTGAGCCAATGTGGCTCAGTGGCTGAGCACTGATTTCCCTTCCCACATACAAACATACAAGGTCCTAGGTTCAATCCCCCTACCTCAGAAAAAATAACAACAACAACAAAAGAACAATACATTAACAGTAGAACAAAATATCCTAGAGGAAGCCACTTACATTCTGGAAGTGGAAAGAAAATTTAGAATTATTCGGACCAAGAGCCTTAATGAAAAGCCTGAGATACAGACTACTGGGGGTGGGGAGGAATGTGATTTCATTACCTTTAAGCTTGGCATATATTCCAAAATAAGAAATAAACAAAATAAAGATAAAAAAAAAAAGGGTTAATAAAAACTTGTAATGTGGAAGATAAACTGAGCAAAACTACACACAAAAATAACGGTATAGGAAAATATATCAATGGTTGGCTTCAGATGTAAGGTGTAATAAAAATTTTTTAATATCTTAAGTCCTCAATAGAACTATTGTTTTTAGATTAGAGTTATGTTATTAATAAGATCTAAAGATAAAGATATTTACTCATAATTATAAATATATACCTACATATACACCTTGGACAAAAATATTTTGGAATTGAAAATTTTAATTTTAAATTGAAAATTAATGGTTTTCCAATAAAAAAGAAGTTGGCCCAAAAGGTGCAAAACCTAAAAAGCAAAAAGACAATTATATCGAAAGAACTAAACAAAAGGAGGGACTAGAAAATGTCAAAAGCACCATTTATAAGGTTTCTGTCTACAAGAAAATGTACATTTTAGAAAGATTTCCATCAAAACAGTTAAAATAAAAACTGTTTGGTTCTCAAAAGTTTCAGGTATTATCACCTTATACATTGTTAGGTGAATGAGGCATTACTATAATAATTTGTATAACAATATTCCTAACCAAAAAAAAAAAGTTAATATTAAAAAAAATCCACATACAATTTTTCTTTCAACTCAGCTTTCCAACAGAAGTTTTATTCAGGGACAGCCAGCAACCTTCATGATGCCATTAACACAAACCATAGCTTATGCTGCTCCAACTACATTAATTGAAAAGGAACATCCTATTTAAGGAAACCCATTGATTGATACTGGTATTAAGGAAAGAAAGTCCAGTAAGAACTAGATTTTTTAAATAAAAGCCAGGAGGATTATTCTTCTTGCCCAGATCAGGCTAATCAGAAGAGATGGCATCCTCTAGGCATATGTAGCCCCCACACGGTCTCACCTGCAGACATTGGCTATCCATTGCATTCTTTAGATAAACTGACCAACATACAAATTATCAGGATGATTACTAGCTATACTGTTACAGATTCCAACATGTGCTCCAAAACTAGACCCAAATTTCCCATACTAAAGATCTTTGCTCATATAACAATGAACTTATGAAGTAAGGTTAACAGTGACAATTTTAGTATATTATTCAATTTACTCATTTGGACAGATCAACAGACTGACAACTCAAGTGGAAGGAGGAAAGACGAAAAAATTCCTACAGTCACTGGAGCTGCTTTTGGCTCTTTAATGCAGGGGGGGCAAGGTATGATGTGTTGCGAGAGTTGCCGGGTTGGTCACAAGGGAGGCACTGTGCTAAGGTGGGCTGCCAATTCTGTCTGTCATTCTCCCAACAATCCAGTAAAGCAGAAAAGACTCTCACTTTACAGATGAGGAAGAAGACACTCAAAGTGGTTTGGTGACTTGTCTAAAGTCACAAAGAAAATGGATGAGCCAGGTTCCAAACTTTAGTAGAGCCAAGCTCCAAAGCCAGTGCTTTGTCCACCACACCATGCTGTTTTTTTCCAGAGCAGGCAACAATCAAGTTTATTTTAACCATCACTATAACCCACATGCTTGCAGGCAAATGATAAACTCAGAGTGGAATATTAAATCATCTGAAAATAAGCATCAAAAAATGTATCACCAATTCTTGGCAATTCTTGTAACTAAGCAATCACCAAAATATTTAACAACTCGTCAAAGATGTTTTTTTCACCAAACATAAGAATTTAACTCCCTAAGAGGAAAGAAACATAATTCTGAGGTGGTTTTTTTAGTAACAAACGTATTTGTTTCCAAAATAAACATCTCAGACACTAAACAGTGTGGGAAAGAATAATTCCCTATGTGGTAGAAACTTTTCCCACTGAACACACACCCAATGTTAAGTGCCTGGTGATTTTGCACAGCACAGAGTGGTGCTTGGGAAAAATGCATCTGCTTTTGACACTGACATACTCTAAGGATTTCCTTCCTTGTGATGAGCAAAATTTTCCTCTCCACGAGCCAGCAAGCTCACACACTAATACACAGTTTTTTAAAAAAGATATTTATATTAAAACCTTTGCCCAAAAAGAGCTAAGCCACAGCTGCAATGATATTGATTGCATCTTGAAGCAACGACATTCCACCAACTGGGAGAACTTGTGAATGGCAAAAATGTAGCAAAGAAAATGGTGTATAATCAAGCAGAATCAGAAGAGTAGAATATACACAATTAAGGTATGAGGAAACCTGTATATTATGCCATTGATCTCCACATGTAAACAACAAAAAAGTGTCCATGGTCAAGTACTTCAATCAATTCAACTATCCCTCTATAAAATTAAGGCTTTGGCATTCTTGAAAGCTTTCATGCCATGCTGCAATGCTGAAAGCTTCAGGTCAAACTGGAACGCCGCCTCTCTGTGTACCCTAGCTCTGACAAAAATGAATGCTGCAAAGTAGAGTTCAGGCAGACCCAGCTGGGACTTATTAATTAAGAAGGCCATGGGAAAAACACAACAAAAACTAGTACCTTTTCCTCCCTGAAAAGTTAATTTATTAAGATTAAAATGCCCTTTTCTCAATTTGGGCACTTCCCACTAAAAATAACAAGGTACTCAAAATACAGCTACAATTTAAAACAACTTTCCTATAACTAAATTACACTTTATCACTTTGCCTGATGAAGAGAAATTCAAAATTCAAAAGTGAAAACTCTGAATCTGAGAATATGTTTAAACATTTGTGATTTTGATACTTTCCCTCTCTTACAGTAACTGATTGATACACGTAGTCTTCCTAGCACAATTCCTCGAGAAAGTAATACAGTAAACAAACAAATCAATTAATTGCAAGTAAAAGGTACTTATTGTAGACATTCTCCACCTTTATAGTCTTTCTTTCTAGGGCCCTGTTGGCACTATGAACAGTCTGACTAACACAGGTTATGCCTCCTCTGATCCAATGATCACAAATTCTAAATCATGTCGTCTGTGAGTACAGACTTAAGAAGCCCTTGGGAATTTCTGGAACAGTTAGCAAGTCTTTAAAAATTACTCAGATAAAAGTAAAGTTACCCTCAGAGAAAATATAAAATATACTTCCTACCTCTTTGGATTCCTTTATGTAACAAGCTCCAGCCATTCTTGTCTACCATGTCCACATCGGCTTTGTGACTAACCAGCGTGGAGGCAATACTCTCTAGTCGACGAGAAAGGGCTAGATCTAAGGCAAGATCTCCATTATGATCCACTTCATTCAGCTTCCCAGGGAGCTGCACAGGTACGTTTATAAATTAGCACCCAGGCAGTAGAGAATACAATTTTATCTTCTCGTAAACAAATGTTAAATTTTAGTGCTATAATACTGCTTACTCCACAATTTCAACTGAATTTACAAACTTCTATCAGGCCTCCTCAGGGCACATACTTTTCACGGAGCATAGAATTAATGGGGATCACAGAACAAACTAAACAAACCAGAGGAAAATGTAAGGACCCAAGGGGAAATGGAGACAGAGTGTTGAAGAAGCACAAGTGCCAGGGTGAAGGTTCAGAGAATTCTATGGTGTACAGCTAACATTTTCATCAGATTCCAGCTTCACTATCTAATTCCTACTAGCAGTTTATTGTCTCCCCGACACATTGGACACCCATGATAAAATATATTACACTCCCATCTGTCCAAGTAAACTACACTGCATCTAAGACAGTGTGGTAGGCAGAATAATGGCCCCCAATGATCTCCATGTCTTTGTTACACTAAACCTGTGAATATATTATCCTACATGGCAAAAAGGGCTTTGCAGATGGGATTAAGGTTAAGGACTTTGAAATGGGGCAACTATTCTGGATTATGTGGGTGGGCCCAATCTAATCATATGAGTCTTTAAAAGTGGAACAGGGAGGTTGGAGAGATGCAACATGAGAAGGACTAGACCTACCATTGCTAGCTTTGAGACGGAGGAAGGGGAACACAAGCCAAGGAATGTCGTGGTCTCTAGAAGCTGCAAATAACTGCAAGGAACTGAATTCTGCTAACAACCCAAATGAGTAAGAAATGTATTCTCCCCTAGAGCCTCCAGAAAGGGATGCAGTCTGCTGACACTCTGATTTTAGTTCGGTGAAGCTGGTAGTGGACATCCAACATACAAAACTGTAAGAGAATAAATCTGTATTGTTTTAAGCCGCTAAGTTTGCGGTAATTTGTTACAGCAGCATCAGGAAACTAATACAGAGTTCAATATCTGGAAATTGGGTACTGCTGTAACTAATACCTAATACCTGGAATTAGGCAATGGGCAGAGGCTGGAAGAATTTTGAGGGCAATGATGGAAAAAGAGCAAATCACCTTGAAAAGACTCTAAGTAGAAATATGGATGTTAAAGACTGTGTGTTCTCAGAAGAAAGTGAAAAGCAAGAGAGCAACTCAAGCAAAGGACAGTTTGGGGAAAAGGTGTGAAAAATGTTAGAAAGCGCTTACATGTGAATCCATTTCAATTAGATAGAGGAAAACAACATCTTCTCTCTCCACTTTGATAGCTTTATGTAATGGGTACTCGGTCTTGGATTTGATCATTTTGTATAACAACTGAGAACTCATGCTGCTGAAGTCCTCCTTTCGTAAGTCATCCTAAGGATTGAAAAAAGTGAAAAGTGAAACAGATCCAAACCTATCAATAACAACAACAACTGGCATTAAGCCCTTAGACTGTGTCAGGATCTACTTTAAGGGCTTTACATTTCCTGACTCATTTGATCCTAACAAAAATCCTATGAGGAAGGTAGTATTACCATCCCCATTTTACAGATGAAGAAAGCGAAGCATAAAGAGGCTAAATAACTTGAGCAAGTTACACCATGGAGTAAATGCCAAGTCAGGACCTGGAATGAAGAGATCCAACTCCAAGGCCTGCACTCCTGACACAGCACTGCTCTCTCTAAATAAGTGGCTCAAACACAAGAAACACTGACATCCAACCAAAATTAAACCATGAGAGGAGCCCTTCATGTCAGAATAGTGTCCTCCCTCCCTCCTTCCCTATATACAAAGATGGCAATTACAGAATCAAACGGAACTTCCACAAACAACTCACTTTGCAAAGTCACAGTTGGTCTCTACTATTGTGGGTCTCTCTATTATTTCTACCTATTGTGGAAAGGTTCCAACAGGAATTGAAAATTCCTATTTCCATTTTTTAAACTCCAGCTCTTCTAGACATCTTTTCTTAAATACCAAGACTCTTTCACAGCGTTAATTAATATCAAACAATTCCCAGAGACTAGTTGATAAAACACAGCACCAGCCCCAATTTTTAAATTTTTGGAAAAAAATAAATTAAAAAAAAAAAAAAAAAAAAAATTTTTTTTTTTTTTTTTTTTAAGTACTGGAGCTGGGGACTGAACCTGGGACCTTGTATGTGGAAAGCTGGTGCTCAACCACTGAGCCACATCGGCTCCCCTGAGTTGGTTTTTTTGTTTGTTTTTTTGTCTTTGGAGGCATCAGGAACCAAACCTGGGACCTCCCGTGTGGAAAGCAGGTGCTCAACTGCTTAAGCCACATCTGCTCCCTCAATTTTTTAAAATGCAAAACAAACAACATAAAGAAATGCAAAAGCTATTCTTTATGAAAACTACCTACGGATGAATCTAAATTGAATGCTCAGGGAGTAGGTGTAGCTTCCCATGTAGGAGGTCCCAGGTTCAATCCCTGGTACCTCCTAAAATAAACAAACAAACAAACAGAATGCTCTTTACATGACTGAGAAAGCTAGGAAAAGCTCTGAAATGGTACTGCAGAGCACCACAGGGCCAGATGCTCCCACAGGAGCACGCTATTCCTGTGGTTCAGCTGCAACTTCTACAGATGAAAAGGTGGAAGTGAGGGAAGCAGGTGAATCTTTGTATCAATCCAGTTTTGTTTTATTTTTTCTTTTCAATCCTGGTTTTTGACCTGACCTATCTTCTGCCTCTCCACTCTGAAATCACAGAACTACAGGACTTAGAACTGAAAAGAATCTCACAGATCATCTAATTCAACTGGTTAACCTTCAGTTTTGTAACAATAGGGTACTAGGTTTCCAAGAGGTAACTTTGCATAGAACCAGGTTCCAAGCCAGGTCTTTTAACTTTCAGTGAGTGCTCTGTCCTCACACTCACCCAATGACTTGCAATGATTTCTGCACAGTAGTTCATCAGCGTGCTGGCATTCAGTTCTTCTGCAGTCTGATAGAAACGAATACAGTTCCTGACATTTACCAGAGACATAACACCTTTCTCACATCTATAAGAGAGTATTAATAATGAAGAGTAGTATTAGGAGATACATATTCATAAATGAACAAACCAAAGCAATAATCTGTGCACTGACTGGCTATGTTCAATAACACTTAAGGTGTAAGGTTAATCAAAGAAGTTATTAATATATCACAGCTGGGATCCCATAGTTTTAAAGTGCTAGAATTCTATTACCTTATTATATTTCTCAATTCTGGTCAGAGCCGAATAACTTGAAAATGAATGTGTTAAGCATAACACCCTAACTGCCTTAAAAGTAATCACATCACACTCACTGATCATATATGCAGGCAATTGTAATATCAAACACACAATGGATCAAATTCAGAGCTTTGATATGTAAATGTATGGGTTATATTTGCAGTTCCCATGGGGAAGCGGCTGTGGCTCAATCAGTAGGGCTCCCGTTTACCATATGGGAGGCCCCGGGTTCGGTTCCCGGGGCCTCCTGGTGAAGGCAAGCCTGCCCGCACGGCGTGGTTAGCTGACCCAGCGAGCGCAAGCAGCAAGGGCGGGATAAATGAATAAATAAATAAAATCTTAAAAAATATATATATATATATTTGCAGTTCCCAATAGCATAAAAAGTGGCTTAGCAATAGTTTCAAATATGAGGCTCTATGCCTCAATAACCACCTTAAAATCCAGCCAAAAGGTGAACTGTATAGTATGTGAATTCTATCTCAATAAAGCTATTATGGAAAAAAAAAAGTCCACCCGAAATATATATAAGGTATAGAAACAATTGAGTTAAGAGTCAAGTCATAGTAAAAGTGGCTATAGGGTATGTCCTCACAAAGCCTGGTAACAACAATACAACAAAATGATTCTTTCACATTCACTAACAAAAGAACATCAACTATGTCAGGGAAGAGAGACTTCACACAGGCAAGAGGTCTCCAGAAGCATAAAGCAGGCACCACACACTAACCTAGAAGATGCAGGGCTAGAAAGACCCAGGCTCCCTCCATCCCAGAAATCCTGGTAACCTTTAGTAAGCTCCCATGGAACCAGGCCTATGGGGAAAAGGAGGTCGTGGCATGGTTCTTTGCCTCTACAGCTCTCTAAAAATCAGAGTCATATTCAACAGCAACACAAAGGCCTAATACAGTTTCAGGGGCTTTCCTTGACATCCCACTTTTGCTTCCCCTGTCCCACAACCCCCTAAAAAGCCCTTTTCTGATCACAAGGGCAGAATGTAGTGGAAAAGAGGATGAATGAACTGTGAGGTAGAAAGACCTGAGCTGAGGTCCATTGAGTTTATTTTTTTTTTTTTTTTTATTTTTTATTTATTTTTTTACCGGGAGGTACCGGGGATTGAACCCCGGTCTCTCCATATGGTAGACGGACGCCGAACCTCTTGAGCCACATCTGTTTCCCATCCATTGAGTTTAGAAGCTAAATTATTTGACCTCTCTGTGCCCCTGTCTGCGTCTGTAAAATAAGGATGATACCATTTCATCAGTGGTTTGGAGGATGTCTGGGTGTCTTTCAAGACAAAAGAAAACTATATATACTTACATACTATATATACTCTAGCAAAGTATGAGGCACATAATAGGCATGCTTAGTAAGTTTGAGGTCTCTCTCCTATCCCTCTTCTTAAGGCCTGAAATTCCTTTACTAGGGAAAAAAGGAAAAAGTATGAAGGGGAAACATAAAATTCAATAAATACTATGCATGGATTTCAGGACTACTGTAAGTAAGAATAGCTTATTGGCCAGCAGATAACTGCCAATTTTAACAGGTGAGCTTTAGGACACAGAAGTGGAAAAAGACCACCGGGGATGGTAGGTTGGGGAAGAGGGCAGAAGGGTTGTGAAGAACAAGGAACAAACTTTCAAAATCTCACAAATAGGACCTTACCCTAGGACCAAGATCTTGGAGTCATTTCTCCATCCAGTAGAAAACAGAGGCACCTGTTTTATACTAAGACTTGAGCTTAGGTGCCATGTCTGTAACTAACTTAGATGACTTGGTATAAGGAAGCATCTCTCCCAGGGCAATTTTAAATCCTGTTGTTACAATATCTAAACAATGTCAGTTACATATAACAGTACATTGTATTTCTGAACCTCAGTTTTCTGTACCACTAATTTCCCCCAAACTCAAACCATACCATAGCATGTTTGGCAAAGTCATTCTGACCTCAGCTAGGAAATCAGAGTATTCCAGGAAAAATCCTTTTCATATATATGAAACTCTTACCCCTTTACAATGGTAAATTTTGTGACCTTGCCATCCTAACATCCTGACACCAGGCAGTCTAACACATGGCATGATCTCAGGGAGTCCCGGTCACGGTTGCAGAGCTCTTTACAAAGCACTTTTACAGGCAAATGCTGAGAGTCTAGAAATGCCACTCTCCTCCTTTTTACTGCCAAATGACATAGCACCCAGGGACTCGAATGTATTTCATAAGGACAGATGTTTTGTTAAAACTGGCAGGCACTTCATTTTCCCCAGAGTGCCAGTCACCGTTTGGATAGCCCATAAATAGTAACTAATGTATGTACCCAACTGAAGAAGATGTAATCCTACTTAAAAATTCAGACTCAGTTCATATCTTCTTCTCTTTGAAAAAGTAGCAAGATGGACTAACTTTCCTCTGAAGATAATTTTGTTGCTGTTGTTTTAAATTTTTTAAATGTTCTTAATTTTTGAAGTATGATGCACAAAGACAACCTAACTTTTAAACGTCAAAATCAAGCACAGACTTAAGCGTCCCACAAACCCGTTTGGTTTCTTTTTAATTAAAAAAAAAAAAAAATTTTTTTTTGGAGGTAACTGGGATTGAACCCAGGACCTCATACATGGGAAGTAGGTGCTCAAACCTACTCCCTCCATTTGGTTTTGATATCAATTCCTTGTATGAGTGTGTGAGATAGAAACCTAATTAAAGGAAAAACAACAAAAAGTTAACAATGGTTGAATTAAAAATGATTTGGTTTCTTTTTTATATCCTCTTTTCTAAATACCATACATGGAACATGTGTTATACTTTTATAATCAAGGAAAAATTATATTAGTAACTGTCATTCTTTAGAATAAACTATTAATTCTCTCTTCTAAAACAACTTCATCTTGATCAAGTTGGTGAAAACATTCCAAAACCACTGAGATTCCCATGCTACAAAAAGGAGCATATGCCTGCTTCATATTTAACTGCCTATCTCAAAAAGTGTAATTTCTCCTGAAGACATAAGTGGGCACTCTGTGACCTTTTAAAGGCCAGCATTCCAGGGTCTCTTCCATCCCAGGCTCTCATCAAAACCACAACAGATAAAAACTTAATACCCACATCCAACAGTACAAAATTAAACATCTGGTAATGTTGATACTTATGAAGCCTTATCAGTCAATAAATAACAAACATTTTTATTAAAGAATCCATTGCACAGATTACAATTATCTAAACTACTCCAACCTCAGGGCATTTTTTTCCAAAGCAATTTAATTTATAAGCAAGTTTGATAAGGTCAATGGGAGAAAGCTCAGGAAATCCAAAAAAAAAAAAAAAAAAAGGACATAAATCACACTCAACCTAATTAAAATCATTCTCATTTTACTCTCAGATGGTTCAAAAACAACAACAAAAAGATTAATTGCAAAGCCTCTAAAGTAAAATTAGCTTTGCTAAACTAATACTATATGTGCACACAAATCTTAGACATTGTTTTTCGTATTAGATTTGGTGTTAAAATGCACCCAAGCCCACATCAATTATAGGTAGTTAGGAGTAACTTGTCTACTAACCCATGTGGGGCCTAGCAGACCATCCCCTGGGAAACATCAGCCCCATGGTGAAAAGAGAACAAGCACAGCTCTAGGTAGTGAGGTCTCTCTTACCTCTCTGAGAGCAACACACACCAACAGGTGGAGTGCCTCTTGATGGCTGAAACCATCCCTTCATGCACCCAGAGGAATACAAAAGATCACCAAGTAATGTAAAGAGACACTCCATCAACCAAGCTGACTACCAAAGGCCACTATCTCCAACAGAAGCTTAAGGGCATTTTATCTGGCATCGATTTGGTAAATATTTTGTTTCCAAAAAATGTCGATTTGCGAGAGCAACAGAGAAAATGCAATATAAAAAAAACATTACGAGAAGCGGCTGTGGCTCAAGCAATTGAGCTGCCGTTTACCATATGGAGGACACGGGTTTGATCCCCGGGACCTCCTGGTAAAAAAAAAAAGAAAAAAGGTGTCCCAGACCTGCATGGAGAGGCACAGGCCCCTGCACGGTGAAGCTATGCACCGAAAAGACGATGCAACAAGACGGGAGAAAAAAGAAACATTACAAGCATCTCCTTGGAAACCTGAAAAGCAATAACTTAAATGAAGTGAGATCTTAGAAACACTGGCTAAGAAACTTAACTGAACCATTCTCTCATGTAATAAATTTAGGCATTAATGTTCTTCCAATAAAGAGATTATGACTGTGGACTTATCAGTGCACACAATTATGTAATCTTAGGAAACAGACCAGTGCAAGAAAAGAGAACACCTATAAGTTTTGACAGAATTCAGCTTACAAGGTAACACAGAGCAAGGGAGGTAAATTCTCTCCCCACCATCGCCTTTAAAAGAACACCTTGCAAAAGTTATTTACATTAGCAGAAGAAGCTGTTTTCCCAGAGCTTGGCATAATTAAAGCTCAGCCACCACCATCTGAGGTGCTTGAATATATCTGCTGTGACTTGCCTCTCCCTAAGGAGCTGTAGCTGAAACCGATTAGCGAGTTTCATCAATTCAGTCAGGAACACATCATCTTCTCTGAACTCCAACTCATCTGTATAGATCCAGCGAAGCATTGTCATTGTCACCTCAGGGTTAGCATCTGGTTAACGAAAGATAGTAAAAAGAGAAACTGAAAAACAAATCACCACATGGCACACCTAAGCCTTCTTGAGGGACCCCTAAAATTTGAAGCTAAATTATGGTACACCCTATGTAACAAAATAATACACACTCTCTAAAAATGGTGATTAAGTAGTCTGGGCAGCATCCAACTCCAGAATGTTAAGGTTTTTCATGGGCAGGAGGTGGGGGGAATGAATTCACCATAAGTGAAGACATAAGTCAAATAAACCAGGGAGAAACATTGGAAACATGTGACAAAGTTTACATTCTAATAAAGACCCTACAAATAAAAACAAAAAGATGGACACACAATGGAAAAATGGACAATAGCTAAATATAGGTAATTCACAAAAAATAAATAAAATGGCCAATAAACCCTACAAATAATGAAAACAAATTTAAATTAGAATACATTTTTTGTCTCTCAGAGTAGCAAAGATTTTTTAAAGTGCCTTTTACACACCAATTATACATGCAAATTATAATCCTAAAAAAATAACTGGACAAATACAGAGAAATGCACGTTCAAGATACACAGCACACATACACAAAAATAAAAACAAAAAGAAAAAAAAAAAAAAAAACAAGAAAAAAGATATACAGCATAGTATTATTATTATTATTATTATTATTATTATTATTATTATTATTTTTACCGGGAGGTACCGGGGATCGAACCCCGGTCTCTCCATATGGTAGACGGACGCCGAACCTCTTGAGCCACATCCGTTTCCCGCATAGTATTATTTTTAATAATGAAAAACTGGAACCCATCTTTAGAGTCTAACAATGGAGAAGTGATTAAGTAAATTTATAGTATATAAACACACTGAAAAATCTTGCAGCAATTAAAAATATCTAGATCTATATTCAATATAAAGATATTCACTATATATTAAGCAAAAAAAGTAAGCTAAAAATACATGTATTTTTTTTTTTTTTTTTTTTTTGTTGGTTGAGGTACTGGGGCCAGAAAGTGAACCTGGGACCTTATATGCAGGAAGCCGGCACTCAACCACTGAGCCACATTGGCTCCCCTGAGTTGGTTTTTTCATTTGTTTGCTTGTTGTTTGTTTTGTTTTTAGGAGGTACCAGGGATGGAACCCAGAACATCCCATGTGGGATGTAGGCAGTTAACCGCTTGAGCCACATCTTCTCCACAACATATAGTTTTTTGTGTGCATATCTGTATGTATCTCTCTCTAGATAAAGAGACAGAGATTAGAAGGATATGTACATATAGTAAATTATCAACTCTGGTAGAATTCTTAACGATTTTTTCTTTTAGCTTATTTTTTCCTTATTTTTATTAATGAACATGCATTATTTGTGTGATTTTTAAAAAATAAAGACTATACAGCAAGGGGGAAATGTTTGTGATGAAAATCATTGGATAAAATATCTAAACTATGATTTCAACTACAGTCAACTTTTTTCAAATTGTTCACTTTATTGTACATCAATTGTACCTCATTAATGTATAAAATAGTTGAAGTACAAAAGAAATATAGATAAGTAGAAAGAAAACAGAACTAAAAAACAAAAATAAATAAAATACATAGAGATAAGTGGGAGCACTGGGCAATAAACATGGACATGCTCATTATCAAATATAGCTTCTCTTTACTCAATCTGCTCCATTGGTGGGTATTCACTGTCATCAGAGCAAGTATAATTACTAGTAGAATTCTGGGTATTGTTGCATTTGGTTTATTGTGGCTCCTATGTCACCAACAGCAAGAGGAAACTCTGGTGATCCTTAGTACCACGAATGGCCTTGGAGATCAGGCATCTCCTGGAAAAGTTATTTCAGTTGTAGCTAAAAACGTTAACCCATGTCCTCATTGTTGCAGTCTTCCTTGTGAGAAGATGGCCCTTGGATTTGGGATAGTTCTGTTGTTTTGGAGTTTACACTGTTAAAAGCAACTTACAGAAAAAAAGAGGAAAACCTTGCTGTGCAACTTACCAAACTACTTGAAAGAAATTGTAAAATTTTGAGGTTAACCATCTCTAAAGAATATATAATGTCCACTATTCTTTCTTAAAAGATGCCAGACTTATTCAGAAGTCACAAAAAATAGCAAGAATTGAGATGACCTGTGAATAATGAATGGAACCAACTCTGTCCTTGGATCACCAGGATTTGCTCCTCCTTCTCTAAACTCTGTCAACTTTTGATTAATAGACTGGGGAGTGATGGTCAGAAGACAACTCAAAACCATGTTCTATACCAAAGGTTCTCAAAGTTTGTCCTGGACTAGCAGAATTAGCATCACTTGGGAACTTGTTAGACATTCTAATTCTCAGGCCCTCCCCCAGACCTACTAAATCAGAAATTCTGGGAGTGGGGCCCAGTAATCTGTCTTTTAACAAGCCTCCACTGATTTTGATGCATGCTAAGGTTTAAGAAACATGAGGTTAAATAAAATTATATTCAATTTTTGATTATCTAGAAATGGGGATAAGATACAATATGGACTAGGGACCTTTTATTAACTTAGTAATTAGGCAATGTTGATTAAATGATTTACCCTCTTCTCTTCCAACTAATGGAGAAGATAGAGTTGAGGGGAATTCAAAAGAGTAGAATTCAAGGTCCCTGTTTTACTTGCAACCAGGTTAACTCACCATCATGCTCTAAAACAAGTAATCAGATAGTAAAAGAAAAAAGGTATGGTATTTAAAAAGAAAAAAAAAAAGGAAAAGAAAATACACCAACATGCTGTGATTTTAATTTTTTTCTTTCCTCTATTTCTCAGTAATGTGCTAATAACACTTTTAAAATGTTTTATGAAAAAAAATTTAAAGCAAATGGTTCGGAACTAATTAGATTTAAGCAATTTTCTTGAAGAAGAGGTAAGATGAAGTATACAGACTAGATTTTGAGAATGAAGTGAATTTCTACGGCTAGCTTTGTAAACTGGATTTAATACCTCAGTAGTCAACTTAATGAGAAGAAAAGATATGTAGGCCCTAGGTGTGTCCAGAGTCACAAAAATTGCTAAAACATATACTACTTTTCTTACATAGCATAAGAAAGCTAGTGTGACCCTTTTCTTATCAGATAAACTTCAAGACAAAGAGTTTCCCAAAGATAAAAACAGACATTTCAAAATGATAAACCACAATTCATCTGGAAGACATAATAATTATAAATGTATATGTGCATAATAAGAGGTTAAAAAATACATGAATAAAAGACTGACAGAATTAAAGGAGGAATTTGACAATCCTGAAATTATAGGCAAAATGTTAAAACTGGTACATCTGGGAGGTGGGGGGTAGAGGTATGTTGGAGTTTGCTGTATATGGTTTGTATTGTTTTTGGGGTGGTCCTTTAAGTTCGAAAGTATTTCAAAATAAAAGGTTTAAAAAAAAAAAACCTTCCCCCCAAATTAAGACTGCACTGGTTTCAGTGGTGAACTCTATTAAACATTCAAGAAAGAAATAAAAACAGCAATCAGATAAAACTTCTTCAGAAAATAAAGGATGAGGGATTACTACCTAATTACTGGCTATTCTATAAGATACTGGAAAAATAAGAAAAAGCATCTATATTATGATTTAGTAATAATAATTACTTGTTGATTCTTAACTCTGTTAACAATATTATTCAGCAATAAAAAGGAATGAACTGAAACACACAAAAACATACTGTGATTTTGGATGAAATCGCAAATGAATCTCAAAACCTTTATGTCTTGGGAAGCGGCTGTGGCTCAATCAGTAGGGCTGCCGTTTACCATATGGGAGGCCCCGGGTTCGGTTCCCAGGGCCTCCTGGTGAAGGCAAGCCCGCCCGCACGGCGTGGTTAGCTGACCCAGCGAGCACAAGCAGCAAGGGGGGGATAAATGAATAAATAAATAAAATCTTTAAAAAAAAACAAACAAAAAAAAAAACCAAAAAAAAAAAAAAACCTTTATGTCTGAGTGGAAGAAGACAGACAAAAGGGACTACAGGCTCTATGATGATTCCAATTTTATTAAAGAATAGAAAATGCAAACCAATCCATAATTACAGGAAGTAAATCAGTGGTTGCCTGGGGATACAGATGGAAAAATGGATGGCTTACAGAGACATGAAGAAACTTTTAGGTGAGACGGAAATGTTTGTTTTCTTGATTGTGGTGATCGTTCCATAGGTGTAATCATATGTCAAAACTAATCAAATTGTACACTTTTAATTTGGGCAGTTTATTGTATTTCCATTATACCTCAATAAAGTTGGAAGAAAAAGTAACCAAAAATGAGAGGCAATACAGCACTATGGTTAATGGCATGGATTCTGAAGCCAAACCAGAATCAAGCCCCAGCTCCAAGTTACTAGCTTGTGCCCTTGGGCAAGTTATTTATTTATTTATTTATTATTATTTTTTTACCGGGAGGTCCTGGGGATCAAACCCGGGTCCCTCCATATGGGAGACGGAAGCCCAACCAGTTGAGCCACATCCGACCCCCTGGGCAAGTTATTTAATATTTCTGTGCTTCACAGTTTCCTCATCTATAAAATGGTAATAAACAATAGTACATGTCTCAAAGTGCAGTAAATGAATTAATACATGTGAAGTACTCAGAACAGTGCTTGGCATATAGCAATTGCTATAAAGTTTGCTGCTGTTATTATTACAATAAACTATTTAGAAATTCATCACAATGAAAATAGTGCCTATCAAAATATTTGAGATTGCAGCCAGATTTACACTGTCAAAGAAGTCAAAGCCTTAAGTTTATTTATTTATTTATTTATTTTTTTTTTTTTTTTTAAAGATTTTATTTATTTATTCATTTATCCCCCCCTTGCTGCTTGTGTTCGCTGGGTCAGCTAACCACGCCGTGCGGGCGGGCTTTGCCTTCACCAGGAGGCCCCGGGAACCAAACCCGGGGCCTCCCATATGGTAAGCGGGAGCCCTACTGATTGAGCCACAGCCGCTTCCCAGCCTTAAGTTTATTAGAATACAAGACAAGATAAATTAACCATTCAATCAAAAAAAATTCAAAAGGAATTTCAAAGAAATATTTAATAAAGGTAAAAAGAAATTATTAAATTGACTAAAAATAAATAAAAATTAAAAGTACAATTAATCATCCGAAACCAAATCTGGAATAAACCAACAAACAAACTTAGCAAGTCAAGCCACACATTGAAGAGAAAAACACAAAAACAACATTAGTATTGAGGAAGGGGATATAAACACAGACAAAATAGCTGTTTTAGAACTCTAAGAGAATACATTGAATCCCTTGTCCTAGAACAATCTCCAACTGGTCAGGAGGGCTCTCCAGAGGCACTTGCTGTTTAACATGTTTCTTTCTTTTTTCTTTTCAGGGTTTTGTACAAAGAACAATTCCTTGATAACAAGAAAAATATGCTATTTTAAAAACGATGTAATTATTAAACTGTGGTTCCCTTCAATCCTCTCTCCACTGATTAACTCTTCTCACTTTTGTCACCCACTTTTATGCTAAAACCAACACCTAATAGTCTGTGTTCTTACACCGTAGCTCTCCTCTGGTTACCTAAAGCTACATGGCACTAGAATCAGCCTCTGGAATTACCATTTCCAGCCTACCCTCATCAACCATCTACAGTAGATCCCTACCAGCTGTCACAATTTTAAAATCCCGATAACCAGGTCAGATCAATTAAATGAGAATATCTGGGGGTGGGACTCAGACATAATTATTTTTTAAAGCTCCCTGCATGATTACAATGTGCAACCAAATTTCAGAACTAGTTCTTTAGCTTCTTGTCAGTCCAAGTGTGGGTCTATGGGCTAGGAGCATAAGCTTCAACTAGATGCTTGTTTAAAAATGTGGATCTCCTGAATGAGAATCTGCATCTTAGCAAGAGCCCCAGGTGACTCACATACACATTAAGGTTTGAGAAGCACTAGTTGTCCCACTATTTAAATATGTCCAATGACCCTATCATTCTTCTCCCAGTTAAAAGATGAGATTCAGACAGGCTAAATTAACTTGCTCTCTTCATTTACACAGACAACAAATAGTAGAGTTGGGGACTGGAACCATGAATAGCAGAACTCAAGCTTATGCAAGAGGTTTCCATATTTTAACTGTTCATGGTGCCCGTGGCATCCCAGAAATTTTTTCACAGAACCCTCTAGGGCAAAAGAAATACCTAATGGTTCTGTTTAAGTACTTTGGTTAAACAACTTAGTGTTTGTATCCTAACAATTTAATAACTTTGAAAAAATAGAAATAGGATGAAAAATATTATTTCATTCTTAAATAACCACAAGTACTTATTAATGGGATATGCGTACCCATTAGGCACCACAGTTTCTCAAACCTTAGAACCAGGTTCAACACTGGTACCTCATTTCCTATTCTACAATGATCTTTACAAGGTATTTGCTTTTCATTATGACTGCTGACAACCTAGCTTCACAAAAATATGACACAGTATTAGATTTCCACTACGTCAAAACTTAGCTCCTTAAAATAACAAACATTTATCTCAGTTTCCGAGGATCATGAATCTGGAGCAACGTGGCTGGGTGATTCTGGCTCAGAGTCTCTTATGAGACTGCAGTTAAGCTGTTGGCCAGGGCAGCAGTCATTTGAACTGGAAGATCCCCTTTCAAGAGGGCTCACTCATGCAGCTGTTGGCAGGAGGCCACAGGCTGTTTGTGTGTCTTCATGACACGGCAGCTAACTTCCCCCAAAGTGAGCAAACCAAAAGAGAAAGCAAGGAGGAAGCTACAATGCCTTTTATATTCCTATCTCTAAAATAGATAGCATGTGCCTGCCACATTCTAGTCATTAAATGTGAGTCATTAAATACAGACTATACTTAAGAGAAGGGGAACTAAACTTCACATTTGAAGAGAGAGTATCAAAGAATTTGTGGGCACATTTTAAAACTACCATGGATGTCATCAAAAGAAATTTAGCACCATCTAATATTGAAACTGAACAACACTGAGCTAAGCTCAGTGGTATCTGACAAATGCAAAACACTGCTGTGTTTCTCTTGAAAATTTAAAATATCACACAGCTCCCCTATAACTTTACTGTAACATCTTGGGGTGCCTTAGCACAGAGTTTGGAAACCTATATTCTTCCCACTGTAATGGAAACCTCCACTGGAATCTCTCCTCAGTGTATAGCTTTCCTAACCAGACCGAAAAGGAAGAAAGGAAGAATATTTTCTGCTCTCTGAAATGGCTTGACAGGACCCAGGACACATTCTAGAAGAGATGACTGACTCACACTATAAGCTTTTATGCAAGGGAACCATTAAGATCTTTTACTGGAGAAAGAATGCAAGAAATCTCTATCTTCAAAACAACCATTTTAATGCATTTGAACCTCTCATAGTGTTAGCTGCTATTGGTTAAGAGCTACAGAAAAGTTATAAACAAATTATTTTGTATGAAGCAAACTGCTTTATTTTACAAAGAAGTAAATACGGTGTTCTCTTCCTGGCCTCAAGATTTGTTATACTGTATTGAGGTAACAGTCATATTCTTTCTCTTCCCAACTGATCAAACAATAATCTTTACAAACTTATATCCTGACACTTGATAAGAAAAAAACTGATACCTTTATAGTTTTAAATAATTTCAGAGTTGCAGAATTCCCATATCCCCTTACCCAGTTTTCCCTAATATTAATAACTTACCTAACTAGTATAATTATCAAAACCAGATAATTAGGATTGATACAACATCAAAACTAATTACAGACTTTTTTGAATTTTGCCAATTTTCCCACTAATATCCTTTTTATGGTCCAGAATCCAATCCAGGATTCCACAATGCATTTAGTTATGTCTCTTTAGTCACCTCCAATCTGTAACAGTTTCTTAGTCTTTGTCTTTTGTGATGTTGATATGTTTGAAGCACACTGCCAGTCATTTTATGGAATGTTCCTCAATTTGTATCTGTCTGGTATTATTTCATGACAGACTGAAGTTATGCACTTATGGCAAGACTCCTACAGAAGTAGGATTGTGCCTGTCAGTACATCATACTAGGAGCAAAATATTTTAATTTTTTTAACAAGGTATGGTTTTTTTTAAAGTTTCTTTTTAAATACTTGGTACATAATGCCGGTCAAATCCTAGTCAACACGTGCTAAAATTCTTATGATAATTAACTGAATTAAATTTGTGTTTCTTTTGAATTTTAAGAAATACCCATTAGACAAAACTTCAAAAGAAAAATGTGGTGCCTGGAAAGTGAATCTAAGAATTTAAGTTCCATGTGAGCAGGAATTTAATTTTGCTCACTGCTATAACCCTAGCACCTTGAAAAGTGCCTAGCTGCCTAGCACTCAATATTATATGAATGGAATAATTTTGGAGAAACAATGCACCAGTGAATTCATAAAATTATTTTAATCAAGTGTATTAGTGTGGAAAAACTTCAATCATTTAAAATATGGCTTATATACTATTTATCCGTTTGTATACAAGAGCCTATTTTCAATCTCCCTCAAATTGCAGGCAAGCCATGCAGTCAGCATACTTCCAGGTATGGCTAGCATACAGACTCCCTAGGCAGTTTCAGCTGCTGTCACCCCAGGTTTAAGCAATCCAGGCACTATAGTAGGGACTGCAGGGCAAAACACACAATTAGACATGAATTGGTCCACACTGCCTATGCCACCACCACCTTAGAACCCTCCCTGATTACACCTTTCAAAAAGACAAATTTTATAGAGAAAAATAAAGATGCCACAAATTCTACTATAAGTTATCTTTTTTTTTTTTTTTTTAAGGTACTGGGGCCAGGGATTGAACCCTGGACCTCGTATGCAAGAAGCCGGAGCTCAACCACTAAGCCACATCGGCTCCCCTGAGTTGATTTTTTTCATTTGTATGCTTGTTGTTTGTTTTTGTTTTTAGGAAATACTGGGGACCAAACTCAGGACTTCCCATGTGGGAAGCAGGAGCTCACTTGAGCCCCATCCGCTCCCCTATAAAGCTACCTTGATAAGTGCCTCAAAGTCTACCAAAGCAACAAAAACCATTTACTTTTGTAGCGGGTCACTCCCAAAAGCAAACCCTGTAGCAAGGATCAAACCATGCTTATCATATAGGAGGAGAGTCCAGGGATATTTAAAGGTATTAATATTATACCTTCCTAAACCTTGCAAAACCTGATTCAAAGTGAAGCAATCCTGTTACTAGACAAACCCTGAATTAAACCTGCTCATATATGTTATGATGTACTTTAAAATTTTCAGTATGAGCCAAAATTTAAAATTCCATCCTTAAATTAGGCTGATACCTAAATGCAATTTTCTGTGTTTTTATATAATTTTGTTTGATACAGGGAAGAGTCATATTTTACTTTCCCCACCTATTCATTTTGGTTGCACCCAATATTTCAGTTATAAACAAAACTACCATGTCTGAATTACCTATGACAGAATCCCAAGAAGTCAGATAAGGTAAAAAGTAAGAATATTTTATAGCACAATGGTCTAACTGCTTTCTAAAACTGTCACACCCATTTATAATGTCACTGGCAATGCCCAGAAGTACCAACTTCATAAGCCTCACAACTACTGGGATCATCAATTATTGATAATATAGATATCAAAAGATGGTAACTTATTCTTTCTTTTTTTATTTATTTATTTATTTTTAGGGGAGAGCACGAACGCAGTCCCCCACTACCACAAATTATGCAGTCGAGTTTCCCGCATTTGGGGAAATCGCAGGGGTTAGCACATCCGGAGTGCAATGGATAAACCTCGCCCTGGGAAAACCACCTTCGTGATCATGGTATCTCCCCTGCCAGGTAAGTATGGTAACTTATTCTTAACTTTTTCTAACACAGTTGAATATTTTTCCTATTATTATCTCTTCTAGATTTTGTACACTCTCTGTTCATGTGATCAAGACTCTATCAAGTGGAGTAAGTAGAGCTCAGTGACTGAGATGTGCTTCACATGTATTAGGTGCCAGGTTCAAACCCCAGTACCTCCTTTTAAAAAAAAAAAAAAAAAAAAAAAAAAAAAGACTATCATGCATGAACACCACCACAGGCTCTAAGGGGTTTTAATCGTTATCTATACTTCTATCAAACTCCTAGAAACAAATGTAGGGAAAAACCTTGTATTAGGCAATGGTTTCTTAGACTTTACACCCTAAGTACAAGCAACAAAACAAAAAAATAGATAAATGGGACCTTATCAAAATTTAAAAATTCTGTGCAAAGGACAATATCACAAAAGAGAAAAGACAACATACTCAACAACAGAAAATATTTGGAAACCACACCTATGTGACACTTATCTTCCCAAGTTAGTCTCTTCTGTAGCTCATATATCAAACAATTATATTACTGTGAACGTGGCTCGAGTCTGAAACGATTTGTTAGTAGTCTGTTTCTTCCTATAGAGTATGAACTTCATTATGGATGGGACTATGAGTCACCTCTGGGTTCCTAGCATTAACATGCAGAACAGTATGTTCTGAATTGGTGAACCTTCTGAGCAAAGAAATAACTCGAGAACTCCCATATAGCCAATCACTTCTCAAAATACCTTATATTTTAATGCTTGGTAATCTCCTTAGCATATGTTATAATTCTCATGACAATTAATAGTATTAAATCAAAATTTTGTTTTTTTGTCTTTTTAAAAATTTTATTGTGATACAATATAAAACAAAAGTTGCCAGTTTTAACCATTCTTTTCACTTTTTAATGTAGTAACATATATATAACTCAAAGTTTCCATTTTAACCACCTTCAAGTGAACAATTCAGTGGTATTAATTACATTCACAATATTGTGCTATACCATCACCAATAACCATTACTCTAACTTTATCATATCAAACAGAAATTTTGCACCCATTAAGCATTGACTTCCTCTTCTGCTTCCCCAGCGCCAGCCCCTAGTATCCCAGTCTATCTGTCTCTATGAAATTTGCTTATTCTAGGTTTTTCATAGAAGCAAGATCATACAGTATTTGTATGCTTGTTTCACTCAATGTCTTCAAGATTCATCCATCTTGTAGCATGTATCTTAACTTAATTTCTTTTTACAGCAGAATAATATTCCATTGTATGCATATACCGCATTTTGTTTATCCACTCATCTGTTAAAGGACACATGAATTATGTCCACTTTTTGGCTATTATGAATAATGCTGCTGTAAAAATTGTACAAATATCCCTGCTTTCAAATTCTTTTGGGTATATACACCAAAGTAAGATTGTCAGGTCATATGGTAATTCTATTTTCAACTTTCTGAGGAACCTCCAAAGTGATTTCCACAGTGGATGCACATTTTACAATGCCACCAACTACATAAAATGATTCTATTTCTATGCATCCTTGCTAACATTTGAAAATGTTAAAAAATCGTTTGATTTAAAAAAAAAATAATAGCCATCCTAGTGAGTGGGTGAGAAGTGGTCAGCCATTTTCAAGTATACAATTCAGTGGCATTAATTACATTAACAATGTTGTGCTATTACCAAAACTTTGTCATAACCCAAAACAGAAACACTGTACTCATTAAGCAATAACCCTCCATTCCCCCTCTGTCAGTGCCCAGTAACCTCTATTTTCTGTCTCTATGACTTTGCCTATTTTTGATATTGACATAAATAGACTCACAATAGTTTTAATTTTGTGGCCGGCTTATTTCATTTAACATGTTTTCATTGTAGCATATATCAAAACTTCATTCCTTTTTTTCAAAAAGTTGTTTTATTGTGGTTCTATATATAGGAGACAAAATATTTGCCATTTTAAACTATTTTTATGTGTACAATTCATCAGTATTAATTACATTCACAGTGTTGTGCTACCAGTACCACAATCCATTACCAAAAACTTCATCACTCCCAAACAGAAACTCTGTACCTTTTAAGCAGTAACACCCCATTCCCCATTCTCCCTGGCAACCTCTAAACTACTTTCTGTTCCTACATATTTGCTTATTTTAGTATTTCATATAAGTGGAAGCATACAATATTTGTCCTTATATGCTTTGTTTATTTCACTCATGACATTTTCAGGGTTCATCCAACTTGTAGCATATATGAGCACTTCCATTTCTTTTGACAGGTGAACAATACTCCACTGTTTATCCAATTATCTGTCCATGGACAGTTGGGTTGTTTCTACCTTTTGGCTACTGTAAATAATGCTGCTATGAACACAGGTATACAAGTATATGAGTTCCCGTTTTCAGTTCTTTTGGGTATAAGCCTACGAGTCAAATTGCTAGGTCATACGGTAATTCTATCTTTAACTTTTTGAGGAATCACCAAACTGATTTCTACAGTGCCTGCACCATTTTATATTCCCACCAACAATTAATGAGGGCTCTATCTTTTTTTTTTCTCCCCCAAACAGTAGTAAGTAATTTCTCTGCATCCTTGACAAAAGTTGAGTTTGGAGACAGCTTTTGAAAGGAAAAAAAAAAAAAAAAAGAAAAAAGCTTTTAAGTCTACTTACCATATTTACCCAAATTCTACATGATATAATGTGGTATAAAACAATTAAATGTAATATTAAATAGCTGAATGTACCTATTCAAATTCTAAAGATGACGAATGGTCATCTTTTGATGCTAAAGAATATTATTATTTTTCAGAGTAATTGTTTATTCTGGATTCAGTTCTTGTAGACCAGGAAAAGTACACTGGCAACTATTACTAAATTTTAAGCAATTTGAGAACAGGCTGTTTTCCTAGAGTAGTGGAAACTTTTTTTCTACACATGCTTTCTTATTTCTATCATGCTATATAATATGTAAAGAGTTTGGGGACATATATTTATATTTTATTAATTCTAAGAACATTGCAGATACTCAAATATTTACTGATTTATTAATTAGCCAGGTATTAAACAAACACATCCATAAAAGTAAAACCTACTTATTCTCTAATCATTTAATTAGTTCATGGTCACCATCCATTGATAAGATAGTATTCTACTTTCATTAACCCACAAATATTTCAAAGTGAGACACCATCAACTTCTGCCAAGAGTGTGTACTGGAAGTTTTAAATCCCAGAGTGGTTAGAGGCTTACCTGATAGGTCCAGCTCCTCAGTGGCTGACAAGTTGGCTAGACTCCAGCTGTCACTGCGGGCCGCTAGGACAAACTTATGAGCACTGATATGCCTGCCCCCAACTTTTATCTTCAGATCACTGATGAAGAAAAATATCCAGAGATATAAAGAGAGAAATGTCATGGTAACTAAGTTTGGATAGGATTTACAGCTTATAAATATATAGGCCTGATAATATGTATCTGCAAAAGAAAAAATTCACAGTAAAATTATTTCTATGTGCTAGCATTGAATTCTGATGGACCCCATATATAATATGTTACTAGACATGTTTTCTATTTCTAACTTCTAGCTTTATTTCACAAGGGATGCTCTGCTTTCAAAGACATCTCCTAAGAGGACACTTATGGTACTAAACCTACAAGTTAAGTAGGAATATTAATATTCATTTACAAACTAGAAAAGCTTTTATAAAGAATATATCAAGATAAGTCATCAGGGAGAGAAAGATGGAAAGTTTTAAGATTGTGATGACATTTCTGAGACTACAGTACTTCCATGCTCTATATTAATGCTTAAGCAAGGTTAAACAGGAAAACTATAAACAAAGTAGCTTTCACGAAACTGTCACAAATATGAAATCCAGTAACTGGAGACCCTGTTCTCACCAGAAACATTCAGCCCTGATTTTGGCCAGCTTTTACTTAACCATTTATAAAGAAATGGGGTGGGGAGAAAAATTTTTTTCAAAACATGTTTCCATATTTAAAACATACCATTATATGAAAAGAGCTTTCCAAATAGATATACACGTTTAACTTGGAAATGATAACACTAATGGAGGAAAGTCTTTGGGCAGTTAATAAAAACTTAAGGATGATCCACTAGGTTGATAAGAGCATGTGCCATATGGCTGTGTTGGCAGCAATCCAAAGCTAACTACAAACTCATTAATTATGATCATCCTGCTTGTGTTTATATGTTTTTTTTCTCTTTTAATATCATTTATTAGGTTGGGAAACCTTTAGAAACTAAATATGCAAACGTATTACACAGCATTAACGCATTCAATTAAAATGAGACCCAAACAGAACTGTTTCTAAATAATACTTGATCCAGACACATTTTACCCCACAAGAGCATTGTCTAGAACACACTTTACAATCATGTAAGAGTATCAACAATTCTAGTTCTTTTAAAGATGACACTGCAACGAATTATGCTAGATCACAATATTAACGGAATATATACTAAATTGCTATAAACTGTTAACACAGGACATTGTTAATAAAGAAGGAAAAAAAACTAATACTCTACTTAAAACAGAAAGATGGCTATTTGCAAAGCATAAATAATTTTAAAGATCTAAATTCATTTATAAAGTATTAAATTCTAATAACTTAAATGGATTTTTACTGTCTGGACTGTTTCAAATACAATTCTGACTTTCAGCCACAAATTATAAAAATGAATGTTTCCAAGACTCCCAGGTAAGTTGGCAGAGTAGGAGCTCCAGGACCCAGTCCTTCTACCAAAACAACTATTAAACAGGCAAGAACTGTCTGAAACAACTATTTTGAAGCTCCAAAGGCCAGAAGAACACTGTACAGCATCCAGGGAGAGTGGGAGGAAGAGGTTGATAAACTAGGACAAAGACCAGTAAATTGCTCTCACCCTGTGGTGGCTACCGGTACCTATCCTCCACTCTTGTGGCAGGCCGCTGTGGGGTTCAGTCCCTGACTTAGCTGCTGGTGACAAAAAGGGACATAAAAATCCTCTTCCCCAAGCACAGGGGTAGGCCCAGCCGATCACTGATCAGGTTTTTTTTTTTTTTTTTTTTTAAGAGGTATCAGAGATTGAACCTAGGACCTTGTACATGGGAAGCAGGCACTCAACCACTTGAGCTACATCTGCTCAGCGCTTCTGATTAGCGAATTCAGACTGCTGGGTCCTGGCTCTGAGGGCAGCTATTGTTTCAACTTGCCCTGGACTAAGGTGGTGGCAGCCATTGTTTCAACCTCACCCAGGACAGGGGCAGAGATGATAGAGATTTAAAGCAGCGGCTGAGGGGGACAGTTGGCTAAAGGGGTACAACTGCTGAACAAGCCAGGAAAGCTTAGCTTTGCAGAGCTGTTGGAGAAGCTTTTGGCACCCTTCCTGACCCTTTCAATCCCTTCTATAGGGCATGTTGGAGCCAGTTTGTACCCTCTTTGGGGTCCCTGGTCCTGTTTTACTGGTACAGACCAATTTGGGAAAGTCCTCTCTGAGGTGACCTTCCTCTCAGAAAATGCCCTCCAGGCAAAAGCAGGGTGAGACAAAGAAAGGGATATAAAAAACTACACAGGCAGACAGTCTGGGACAAAGGCCTACCAGCTTAAATACCTGGGAGAGGTCTGTCCCCTGGGAAACAGAGGAGACAACCAAACACCAGTAAATAGAGGAACTCCAAAACAACTAACAAGCAAAAACCCAGGACAAGACAGAGGCCCAGGAAGACAGGGAAAACCCTGCACACTGCATTCACCTTGGGCAGGCTGTCCTGACAGAAGGGCTGAAGCTCAAGAAAATCTCTGTCTTATCACCAGCTGGTTACAAAACCAAGAAAGAGACAACCCAGAGAGTAAACCCCAGAGTTAACATTTTAAAATAGTAAAATATATAGTGAAACAAAAGAGTACAATACAAACAAAGAAATAGGAAATGATGGCCCAGGAAGAGGATAAAAACACAGAAAACACCGAAGAAGAAGACAAGATTGTGGACATACCAAACAAAGCCTTTTTAAAAAATGATCTTAAAAATGCTTAAGGAGATGAAGGAAAGCACAGAGAAGAACTATAGGATATTGGGAGAACAATGAGTGAACAATATGAGATTCTAAGAAAAGAGAAATTTTTAAAAGGAACTAAACAAAACTACTGGAGTTGAAGGCCACAATAACTGAAATGAAAAATGCCTAGGAGGGCTTCAAGAGCAGATTGGAGCCAGCAGAAGAAAGAATCAGTGTATTGAAGACAAGACTTGAAATGAGTCAGGCTGAGAAGCAGGAAAACGAAATATTAAAAGCAAAAATAGGGAAACGGATGTGGCTCAACTAGCTGGGTGCCCGCCTATCACATGGGAGGTCCTGGTGCCTCCTAAAAGAAGATGAGCATAAAAAAAAAAAAAAAAACTTAAAATCTGAAACACATGAATAAAATATTGATTTAAAAAAAAAAAAAAAAAGAAGATGAGCAGACAATGCTCCTGCTGCAAACGAGCTAGATGCCACCCCCACTGCAACGAGCAGATGCCACAAGCCAGCAGATGTAGCAGCCTGCGCTGGATGTGGCTTAGGCCATTGGGCACTCACCTCTCATGTGGGAGGTCCTGGGTTCCATTCCCTGTGCCTCCTGGAGAAGGTACACAAAGAATAAGCAGACAGATGAGAGAACCATTGGGGGAAGGGGGAATAAATACAGAAAAATTAATATATCTTTAAAAAAATTAAAAAGCAAAAAATAGCCTAAGGCAGCTATAGGATACCATCAAGCATACCAATATATGTATTATGGGAGCCCCAGAAGGAGAAGAGAGAAAGGGCCTAAAGGAATAGAAAAGAAATAATGATAGAGAACTTTCCAAACTAGCAAAAGACGTGACTATGAACATTCAAGAAGCTCAGAGAACACCAAACAGGGTAAACATGAAGAAAACTAGAACCCATCATATACTGAGTATACTATCAAATGCAAAGGAGAAAGTTATGAAAACTGCAAGACATAAGCAATGTATTATACACAAGGGAGCCCCAATTAGATTGAGGGCTGATTTCGATCAGAAACCAAGAAAGCAAGAAAGCACGGTTTGAAGTGCTAAAAGAAAACTACTACCAGCCAAGAATTTTATATTGGGCAAGACTCTCTTTCAAAAATGAGGGAGGGGAGCGGGTGTGGCTCAGGCGGTTGAGTGCCTGCTTCCAACATGGGAGGTACCGGGTTAGGCACCCTCCATCCTCATGTCTCCTAAAAAAAAAAAAAAAAAAGCAGCAGCAAACAGGTGAAAAAAACAACTCAGGGGAGCCAATGTGACTCAGTGGTTGAGTGCTGGCTTCCCACATGCAAGGTTGGGTTAAAACCCCGGCCCCCATTACAAAAAAAAAAAAAAAAAAAAAAAAAAGAAAGAAAGAGATTAAGGATTAAGACATTCTCAAGATAAACAAAACCGAGGGAGTTCATCACGAACAGATCTGCCCTACAAGCAATGCTAAAGGGAGTTCTTCAGACTGGAATAAAAGGACGTTAGACAGTAGTGCAAAACAGCAAAAAGAAATAAAGACCAGTGGTAAAGTTAACCATTTGGGTAATTATAAATGCGAGTATTATTGCATTGTATTGTTTGGTATGTAACTCCACTTCTAACTTCCTACAGATGCTAAAATGCAAGTGTATGAAAAATAATGGTAAATCTAGGGTTTGGACATACAACGTACAAAGATGTAAGTGGTAACAAACACAAAAAAAGATGGTGGACAGAGGGTATAGGAAAAGTATATGTGCATGCTATTGAAGTTAAGTTGATATCAAACTAAATATAATTGTAATATATTTAGGATTTTAAATTTTAGCCCCATGATAACCACAAGGAAAACAGATGAAAAATATATCCAGATAGAAATGAAACGACACTCAATACAGTACAACACAAGAAAGCAAATAAATAAAAAAGTAAGCTTTAACAGAATGGAGGGACAAAAAAAGGTAAAAGACTTAAAAAGGCTAAATAGCTAAATGGCAGAAGAAAGTCCTGTATTATCTGTAGTGACTTTAAATGGATAAATGGATAAAAAAGCATGACCCAGGGAGTGGATGTAGCTCAAGTGCGTAAGCACTTGCTTCTCATGTTATGAGGTTCTGGGTTCAATCTCCGGTTCCTCCTAAAAACAAACAAACGACAAAAACAAGTCTCACTGGGGAGCAGATGCAGCTCAATGGTTGAGCGCCTGCTTCCCATGTCCAAGGTCCTGAGTTCAATCCCGGTGAGGCAGGTTAGTATAGTGAAAGGGGGAAGAGGGCTGGCCCAGCAGACAACGTGGCCGACAGACCACATGGCCATGAGACCCCACTCAGAAACTTCCTGAGAAGAAAGCTGCCAGAAAGACCCTGCGAGACCCTGGCCATGAGATCCCATTTGGAAAAATGAGATCCCATTTGACCCAAGAGATCCTGTTGGGTCAAGGGAAAGCATTGGATACCCTCAAAAGGCCCCACCATTGGTCCCTGATACTGACAGGTAGGGCAACCAATCAGAACAGCAAACAGCTGGGGCCTCACCCTAACATTATGAAGGGGGAGAAGGAAAGACTCTAAAAAGTCCCAACCTGGGACCCCATGTGCACAACTCACCCTGCAGTATGCCCACAGTCCATGCCTCAGACTGTGTACTTTTCTCATTTTCTTGTTTCTTAATAAATTCTTTACTCCCTTGCCTACCCTATGGCAACACAAGCCAAGAACCTAGAAGCCCAAAACCTAGAACTTTAAAAAAAAAAAAAAAAAAAAAAAAAAAAGCATGACCCAACTACATGCTGTCCGTAAGAGACTTACCCTAAAGTAGTTTGAGGGTGAAAGGATAGAAAAAAATAAACCTTAACCAAAAATTGTGAACACAATTAATTGCACTAAAATATATATCTGAATATAATTAAAAAGGGAAAAGTTAGTTTGTATTAAGGGTAACCAAGGAAAAAATTTTAAAAGAATCCATGGAACTACACTATACAAACAGTGAACCCTAAATTAAAACATGGACTTTAACTAATAGTACAATTATAAAAGTACACTATCATCAATTTTAACAAATGTTACATACTACTGCAAGTTGTTGTTGGTAGAGTGGCATATGGGAATCTTGTATTTTACAGATGATTGTTCTGTAAACCCACAACTTCTCTAATAACAAAAAAAAATTTTTTAAGGGAGAAAACGTTTCCATGAAATTCCTATCACTATTCATGAATGTCAGATCAAAATTGTTTCTATTTTTTGTAGTCTGACATAACAAAGGGAAAAAAGATAAGAATTTCATCAATTACTTCTAATAACAATTTGTAAAATATAATTCAAAAATGGAAAATTTGAAAGTCACACAGATAAGTACCTTATACAGAAACAAGAGACTAGTCATTTTTTAAAATGTCATTCTAAGTCAATTAAGAAGTATTCCTTTTTAAAATATGGATGCCACAATGTTTTTATTGGAGAAAAGAGCTTATTGTTAGAGTTTCTCAAACACTTCAAGAGGAAAAAGTTTAAGCTTTGTGGGTAAAAGAATGAATGTAATGAAAAACTTCATATAACTCTCATTTTTAAGTACCTTATGGGACAAAACGCTTCTTCTAAATTTAAGTAAAAATAAATGTATCATTGGCCACAAGAAGGAACGAGGTTCTGAGACATGCTGCAGCATGGATGAACTTTGAAAACATGCTCAGTGAAATAAATAAGCAAGTCACATAAGAACAAATATTGTATGATGTCGCTTATATTGATACATCTGGAATTAGTAAATTCCAGAAACAGAAAGTAGATTAGAGGTTAGCAGGGGAAGGGAGGGGGTAAGGGGAAGTTTTTGATTGGTGGGTAAAGAATGTTTGTAAACCAAAACCACAAAAAATAATACAATTTTTAAAAAAGGGAAAAAAAAAAAAAAAAAAAAAAAAAAAAACTTAGGAAAAAAACAAGGGAACTTCTGAGAAGATGGCAGACTAGAAAGACAAAGGACTCTCTTCTCTCCCAGAAAAATAGCTAGAGGATAGGCAGAAACCACTGGAAGAACATCTTCTAGGGTTTAAGACACCAAGGGAAGGCTGGACACTGCCCAGAAGGCAGATGGGCAAAGGAAAAGAATAGTGAAGGAAAACTGTGAGAAGCAGCAGGTGCAACTGCCAGCATCCGCCCCAACCCTATAAACCCTTTCGAATTCTCAGGCCTCAGGGGGGCAGCTACAGAACAAAGGGGGTCCCAGGGATTCACTGCCCCAAGGAAAGGGGAGAGAGAGGGACACGGCCTAAGGCTGACTCAGCTTTTGACCCACGAATTTGGTCTGCTGTGTCCCACCAGCCCTTCCAGGCTAGGTGGGGCTGTGCCATTGTTTGTTTTGGGAGCAAGCATGGGACTAAAGAGATCTACCCTCTCAATCTCCCTCTCTACCGATTGGGTCTGGTGTTGAAGACACAGAGGGGAGTAGAATATTTCCTACCAGGGAAAAGAGGGGACTGCCAGCAAAGGATGGAGAACTGTCGCTGGGAAATTGTGAATTATAGGCTCTTGGCCTCCAGGCAGGATCCTCTATCATATTGATCCCCTCCAGGTTGCAGCAAGCACATGCTGACAAAGTTTTGAACTGAGAAGGCTGCCAAAGAGCTCCATCTGCTGGAGGACCAAGGAAGTGCACCTGAGAAAATATTAAGAAAGAGGTTTTTTTCTGGCCTTTATAGCCTCCCTCCCCAAGGCCCTTGGAAGCATGACTGCAACCCATTACTGCATCCAGGCCCCATATTTGAGCAACTGATAGGGACAATCCTAAAGACCCAGATTAGGGTAAACCAAAACTCAAAGAATGGCACTAACAGTCTCCCACCATTAAATCTCCACAAAAGAGAAAGAAAGTGAGCATCAGAGTAAACTCACCATCATAACCAGATGCCTAGACATTGACAAAAATTTATAAACCACACTAAAAAAATGGAATGGCCCAAGAAAAGGAATATACCAAAGCCCCAGAAGAGACACAGGATTTGAGACAACTAATCAATTAATGCACACAAATTTCCAAAATCAAATTAATGAGTTGAAAGACAATATGGTAAAGAGATAAAGGACATCAAGAAGACACAGAGCAAGCACAAAGAGGAATTTGAAAACGAATAGAAAAGTAACAGAGCTCTTGAGAGGGAAAGACACGATAGGTGAGATCAAAAACACATTAGATGGGAAGCGGATGTGGCTCAAGTGGTTAGACATCTGTCTACCTTATGGGAGGACCCAAGTTCGATCCCTGGGACCTCCCGATAAAAAAAAAAAAAAAGGCAAGCGGGCAAGCCCATGGACCCATGGGATGCACGGTGAGCCATGCAGCAAGATGATGATGCAACAAAAGAGAGACGCAAGGGAGAGTTAAGGTGAGATGAGCCAGAAACCAGGAACTGAGGTGGCACAAGTAACAGGGTGCCTCTCTCCCACATCGGAAGTCCCTAGGATCGAATCCTGGTGAAGCCTGGAGGTGAAAAATGTGAAGAGAAGGCAAGAAACAGGCACAGAAGATCACCCAGCAAATGGACATAGACAGCACGCAGGGGAGGGGGAGAACTCATAAGAGGTGTACACCAAAAAAGAAAAGTAAACTTAAAAAACAAAACAAAACAAAACAAAAAAAACACACACACATTATAGGCACAGAACAGGAGACTTGAAATGACAGAAGAAAGAATACATGATACAGAAGATACAACAGCTTGAAGAGAGAAAAGAATGGAAAAAATTGAGCAGGGGCTCAGGAAGTTGAATGATAACACGAAACGCAACAACATATGTGTCATGAGGAGTTCCAGAAGGAGAAGCGAAAAAGGGCAGAAACAGCAAGGGAGAAGCAAACCACCACATACAAGGGACGCTCAATAAGATTTAGCACGAATTTCTTATCAGAAATCATGGAGGCGAGCAGCCAGTTGTACAATACAATTAGGATACTAAAAAGAGAAAAACTGCCAGCCGAGAATTCTTTATCCAGCAAAACTGTCCTTCAAATATGAAGGTGAATATAAATATTCACAAACAAACAGAAACTAAGAGAATTCGTAATAAAGAATCCACCTTTGCAGGAAAAAGACAGGAGAGAGAGGCTTGGAGGAGAGGGCAGAGGGCAAGAATAGCAGAAAGGATAACCAAAAGAGTAAAAGGACGAAAATAAGCTATAACATATGAAAACCAAAGAATAAAATGATGGAAGTAAGTAATGTATTTACAGTAATATCATTGCATGTGAATGGATTCAACTCCCCAATCAAAAGATATAGGCTGACAGAATAGATAAAAAAACACGAGCCACCTATATGCTGCCTATAAGAGAGACTCACCTTAGACCCAGAGACACAAACAGGCTGAAAGTGAAAGGCTGGAAAAAGATATTCCACGCAAACAGTAACCAAAAAGGATCAGGGGTAACTAAACTAATACACAAACTGGTGTATATACACAATGGTATATTATGCAGCAGTAAGAAGAAATGAAGTAGTAATGCATATGACAACATGGATGAACCTGGAGGACTTTATGTTGAGTGAAGTAAGCCAGATACAAATATGACTGCACTACTATGAACTAAATATGTTGTGTAATCTCATAAAGTTAATAACTTGAATATGGGTTGCCAGAAAATAGAATGAGGTTAGAGAATGGAAAGCTGAGAGTTAAATTGTGCAGAATTGGTAAACTGGATGTGTTAATCTTTGGAAATGAATAGAAAAGGTGAAAGCACAACATAATGTTTGTAACTAGCAGTACTATTATAACAGTATGACAGTGGCTTAAAGGGAAAGTCTAAGGTCATATACATCACTAAAAGGAAAGCTAAAAAATGTAATAGGGGAATGTTTAGCATAGTAACACTGCTTGTGAAATATGAATATGGGTAAAACTGCATATATAAGACCATTTTTCTTTGAAACTGAAAAAATGTATGCTAATATTACAAGCTGTTAATATCAACCAAAAAAAAAACAAAAAACAAAAAACAAAAAACCCATTATGCTAAGTGAAAGAAAATAGACACAAAGTACTACATATTGTATGATTTTGTTTATATAAAATGTAAATATAAATCAATTTATAAGGATGAAATTAGATTAGTGGTTATGTAAGGCTGGGGAAGGATAGAGGGATTGAGAGGTGACTGCTAAGGAGACTGGGGGTTTTCTTTTTGGAGTAATGAAATTGTTCTATAATCTTTTGCAGTGATGAATGCACAACATTGTGACTACACTAAAAGTCATTGATGGGGACTTCCGGGATGGCGGACTAGTAAGACACAGGAATCTCTTCTCCAGAAAAAAAGCTAGAGGACAAAGCTGAAACAGCCCCGAAATAGATCTTCTAGGATTTAGGACAGCAGGTGAAGGCTGCACACCACCCAGAGGAGAAAGGGAAATCGCGACAAGAGAACAGTGAGTTGCAAGTAGCAGCTTCTGCTGCTGCCGGCACCCTACCCCACACTCTTCGGAATTCTCGAGCCTCTGGGCCTACAACCACAGACAAAGGGGGCTCCAGGGATCTACCACTCCCGGTAAGGGGAGAGAGAGGGACACAGCCTTAGGCTGACCTCAGGTTCTGACCTGTAAATTTGGGCTACGGAGCCCCACGGACCATTCCACACAGCGGTTTGCCCTGGAAGCCTAGGAAGGACTGGGGAAATCCGACCCTTACAACCTCCCTCTCTTCTAGCCTGGACTAATTGTTGAGGACACCACGGGAGAGGGGAGAGAGAGCCTAGGGCTGACCCTGCTTTGGATTCCCAGGTTTGGTCTGCCCTGTCCTTCCAGGCAGGGTGGGGCTGCGCCATTGTTTGCCTTGGAGCCTGCAAGGGGCTAAAGATATACAAACCTCCCAATCTCCTCCTCTACTAACAGGGACTGATTGTTGAGGATTCAGAAGGGACTGGAAATATTTCCTAGCTGGGAAAAGGGGGGTGCCAAGAGAGAAGTCTGGAGAACTGTTTCAGAAAGATTGAATCACAGGGCTCTTAGCCCCCAGATAGGAAGCTCTAGCACATTGATCTAGTCTGTGTCACAAGAAATACACTCCGACCTGGCATTGAATTGAGAGCTGCCAACAAGCACCAACTCCTGGCAGACCAAGGAAGTACACATAGGAAAATTAATAAGTAAGAGAGGTTTTTCCTGGCCTCTACAGCCTCCCTGCCCAAGGCCCTAGGAAACGACTCTACAACCAATTATTGGGTCCAGTGCCCAGTTTTGAGCAACCAGCAGAACAATCCAAACAATCAAGGTTGAGCCAAAAATCAAAGAGCGGTGGTAACTCACAGCATCCTGCCACTAAAAGCCCATAAAAGAGAAAGAGATAGAGCATCTAAGTAAAATACAAACTAACCAGATGCCTAAGCACCAGCAAAAAATTATGAGCCATACTAAGAAAACAGAAGACATGGCCCAAGAAAAGGAATACAGCAAAGTCCCAGAAGAGATGCAGAATTTGAGAGAACTAATCAGTGAGATGAGCACACATTTCCAAAATCAAATTAATGAGATGAAAGAGAATATAGTTAAAGAGATCAATGACATCAAGAAGTCATTGAGCAAACGCAAAGAAGAATTTGAAACTCTGAACAGAAAAGTAAGGGAGTTCATGGGAATGAAAGACACAATAGGTGAAGTCAAAAATACATTTGAAACATACTATAGCAGACTCGACATGATAGAAGGAAGAATAAGTGATACTGAAGACAGAGCAGCTAAAATTGAAGAGAGAAAAGAACAGAGAGAGAAAAGAATGGAAAAAATTGAGCAGTTGAATGACAACACAAAACGCAACAACATACGTGTCATGGGAGTTCCAGAAGGAGAAGAGAAAGGAAAAGGGGCAGAAA
>JAKSZT010054052.1:1224223-1303004 GCA_026826555.1 Tolypeutes matacus
TACAATGAAAATCATTTTTATAATTCGAAATATAACAAAATAAGTTTTTTGTTTTTTTTTTAACTAAAAAGAGAAAGACTTATGAACCCTTCTCTTCATCCAAAAACCAAAGGAAAATAAACTAGACCAGAATGATACTCTCTGTTGCATTAATGTATAATGCAGTAAATATTTACTGAATACCCAGGATGTGCCAGGCTCTATACCAGGCACCAGAAATACAATGCTGAGAAAAAGAAGACTAGGTCCCTGTCCTCATGAAGTTTACAGTCTAGCTGAGAAACTCCTCCTCTATATTTCTAACCCCCAAATGTGACCAATTTTTAGACAAAGATGAACAAATTAGTTAGACAAAGTCCACTCTCAAAGTTCTCATGAGCTTCCCCCCGCACCCCCCCCCCTTTTTTGAGATACCAGGCACTAGGGATTGAACCTGGGACCTCATATGTGGGAAGCTGGCACTCAACCACTGAGCCACATTGGCTCCCCTGAGTTGGTTTTTTTCTTTGTTTACTTTTTTTTTGTTTGTTTGTTTTTAGGTTGGGACCGAACCCGGGACCTCCCAGGTGGGAAGCAGGTATTCAACTGCTTGAGCCACATCCACTCACTCTCAGGAGCTCTTTTTTATTTTTTTTTTAAAGATTTATTTATTTATTTCTCCCCACGCCCCCATAGTTGTTTGCACTTGCTGTGTCTGTTCATTGTGTGCACGTCTTCTTTTTAGGAGGCACTGGAACCGAACCAGGGACCTCCCATGTGGGAGGGAGGCACCTAATCACTTGAGCCACCTCTGCTCCCCGCTTTGTTCTATCTCTCATTGTATTTTCGTCCTTATGTCTCTTTGTTGTGTCATCTTTTTGCATCAGCTCACTGCGTTGGCTTGCTGTCTTGGTCATCTTTAGGAGGCACTGGGAACTGAACCCAGGACTTTCCATGTGGTAGGCAGGAACTCAATCACTTCAGCCATATCTGCTTCCCTCATAAGCTCTTAAGGAGCACATGAATAGCCCTTAGATATGATATCTACATCTTAAAAAGACAGGGATACAAAGAATGGAGACAACTGCCTCCCTCAAATCATAAGTTATTTCCAGGAATAACCTGCATACAGCTAAGTATTTCTTTTTTTTTTTTTTTTTTTTTACCGAGAGGTCCCAGGGATCGGGTCCCTCTATATGGGAGACGGACGCCCAACCAGTTGAGCCACATCCGACCCCCTACAGCTAAGTATTTCTAATTCCCATATTTGATTGTGTTTCTCTAGTGCAAACAGGTATTGGTATCTGAAAATGGTTTGAAATGGAGCTGAGAGAACTCTTCCCCCAGCAGGCAACCTTCTGTTTTTCAGCTTTTAACCCACAAGGCTTTTATTTCTCTACCAAAATTTCCCATAGGTAACAGGTTGTTCAGCTTCCTTACTATAGTTTGATTAAAAAAATACTGAATTCTTTTATTTTTTCCCTAAAACCAGACAGATCACCTCATCCCCATCCCTCAGCAGAGAACTACTCTTCCATATGACATTTGTTTCCGTAAGTCACTCATGCCTCAATGTAGTAGTATTTATTTGAACAGCTTCTTAATGGAGATATTAAGATTCAATGGGTCCAAAAAAAAAAAAAAGGCTTGATGGAGTATTTGAGATGTTTTAGAAATCAGGAAATAAACTCTACACTGTGAGATCCAAAGGACTGAGCAACACAAGTGGTAGTGATAATAATATTTATAATAATAACAACACAAGCAATAGTCCAATCTATTTTAAAGGAAGGAAGCATTCATTCCTGCTTATTTCAGCTACATTGTGGAAAGTACACATGCTCTACCAAAGCACTTGGAAAAACTCATAGCTCATTTTCAGGCAGGGTTTGAAATGTTTTTCCCCTGTATGCGTGTGTGTGTAGAGAGAGGCTTTCCCTTCCTCTGGGTCCTGATAGGTGTAGGCTGCCTGTGTGGGATATACAGAGTGATAATATTCCTGGAGGATATGAACAAAAGAGCTGGTGAGGAAGAGGTTATTGATGAAGAAAAGCCTAGCAGGGCTGATACAAAGAAGCTGTGAGTCTGAAGATAAGAACCTACATATTCCCCCTTGGTTGTTAGCATGTTCCTTGACATAAATACCTGAGGTTTTAATCGGAATTTCTTAGAACGTTAGAGAGCTACTCAACTCAAAACCAGTTTCACAGATAAGGAAACTGAGTCACAGAAAGGCTGCCTGATTAACCAGAAGCTGCTACTGAGTTATTGAGCTGGGACTAGAACCCAAGTTAAAATCTCTTTCAATTAAACCTCTTGGCAGCTTTCCCTGAGAATTATGGATAGAGACAACTAATCTGTTAATCAGAAAACCATGGCTACTAGCCACATATTACAATCTGCTAGCTATAACTTGGCCATGAATCTTTAGGCTGGCAAAGTAAGACAAATAGATGAAATCTATAGCTATAGTAATAAGTTTACAGTTTAAAATATCTTATAATTTTCACTTAAGATAGGCTTTCTTTAAAACTTAGCAATTAGCCTTCAGATAAAAAATATTCCCTATAACATAAGTTACCATATTTTTGCAGCTTCTCATATAAATCTGGAGTACGATACACCAGAGCAGCAAAGGTGGAGTTCACAGCTTGATCAATAGTGGAACCAGCAACTATATCTGTCTTTGGGGCCTGTTTTCTACATGCCTGTATGAATCCTTTGAAAAGTTCTGAATTTGGCCCACAGAAGCTCTGAGCAGGATCTGACTGGGCAAAATCAAGAAGAAAATTGCAGCAGGGATCATCAGGGATGGTCTTAGCCTGGGAACAGAAAAAGAAACATCATGTTTAACACATTTATTCAAAAAATAAAATTTACTAAGCACTTACTAGGTCAAAGCAGAAGTATAAAACATGGTGCATACTCTCAGGAAGTTTAAATCTATTTTGGGGAGACCAGACAGATATACAGGTTAAAAATAAAAGAAAGTAAACATAAATAAAACATTAAAAGCATTAAAACTAGCACTACCATAAAGCAAAAGATTATCAAATGCCAAATGCCTGGAAGGGTCACCCAGTGCTAAAAATTCAAAGGAGAAAGGTCCTGGAAGGTTAAAGTAATTAAGAAAAGCCTCCTGGCAGGTATGGGCTTTGGGCTGGACCCTGAAGGATGGGCAGGTTTGGCCCTGAGGAACACAACCATTAAGCAGCAGTTAAGAGTCAGGAAGGACAGTGGGGAGACTGACCTGGCCTGAAGTCTCAGCTGGGGAGTGGTGGGAACTAGAGGCAGAGAGGTAAGGTGAAAGGAGACTGTAGAGAGCCTTGACTGTCACACTGAGGAGCTTAGACTTCACCCTGTGGGCAACGGGGAGCCATTAATGGTGCTTGGCAGTGGAATGACAAGATAATGCAGTGATCAAAAAAAACTTGGTAGGTACCACTGTAATAATGCAGATACAAGATGAGGACCTGGATAAAGATGGAAACAGAGAAAATGGAAAGAGATGACCATCACAAGGAAGAATCCGAAGGGCTTGCAGCTGACTGGAAGGGTGAGGACAAGGTGGGTATTAGGGTGATGCTAGGGAGCAGCAGCTCAATGTCTAAGGAAACAATAAAGACAATAGAAGTAGAGCAGTCAGGGCAGACATCTGGTTTTCACAGGACACGGCAATGGAAATACCTAACAGGGAAATGGAGATACATGGTTGAGCCTGGGAGAAAATCCAGGGCTGGAAACTGTTATTAGAAATTATTCCCACAGAGGTGACAGTAGAAGACAGTAGAGTGGATGAAGTCTTGTGGATTGGGGAAAGGAGAGAAAAGGACCAAGCCTTGAATAAAGCCTACCTTTTAGAGAAGGAAGAACAAGAGAGGTCAATAAAGGAGGCAGATGGAGCAGCTAGATGTAAGAGAAGACAGTGGACTGTCATGAAATCAAAGGTTTGAAGGAACCAAATTTAAAAGAGAGGTAAAGAAGAATAAAAGACAAAAGCTGAGGAAGAGCCACTAGTTCCATCAAGTAACTGTTAAAAACCTTAGATGGGGGAGTAGGGGTAGGGAAGGAAGCAGCAGAAGTAGTAGAACAGAGATAGAAGGCAGGAGAGATGAAAAATAGCAGTGGACAGACTTGTTCAGTTTTGAAAACATTATACACCTAAATAATATGCTACATTTCCATGGAGAACAACAAGGAGAGAACAAATCAGTTACTCTAAAGTTTGACTCAGTGCACACTAGGAATAGACTCAACTTGTTTGCTTTCATCAAGAGAGATTTACTGGCACCTACTATATTTCCTGAAATATCATTCATTCATTATTTTTGAACCCCACTGGCCTCTGGTACATGGCGGGGATATCAAAGGAACAAAAGACAGCTTCTGCCCTCATGGAGAGAACAGCTTAGTAGGGGGTGGTAAGATTTTAACACAAATTTTTATAATATAAAGTAATAAATATTAGTCAATATTTTCCACTCCAAGAAGAAGACAATACAAGAGTACAGACCTCCTTACTATCCTGGTGTGAGTGAGTGGGCCAGCTTGCGTCTAGTTCCAACTCTGGACACATCTGATGCCTGAAGACAGGTTTCCATAAGGGGGAGTTTAGGACTAAGACCATTTTTGCCTGAGGTACTGCCATATTATTTCCCAACTCTGGAAAGAGAAGAAGACTTATTGGGAGTTCTGTTTCTGATACTTCACATACACATGACACATAAAGCCAAAACATAAGTAAGTCCTAAAATGCTGCCATTCTGTAAAAGAACCACAGTTACAAGGTATGCTTGAAATATCAAGTATAAATGTATAAGCTAAAAATAGAATGTGGACCATGTCTAGGACACGACAGGGAGGCATTTAGGAATATTTAATTATGGGAAAATGTTCACAATTTTATTAAAAAAAATAATAAACACCCACCATAGATGTGTTTAAATAGGAATAGAAAAAAAAGACTAGGTGGAAATAAACCAAAATGATACTAGTGGTTATCTGTGGGTGTTAGAATTAAGGATGATTTTACTGGCTTTTTCCATTATGTAATTTTTCTATGATAACTTTTATAATCAGAAAAATTCAAAAAATGATTTAGAAATAAAATATCTAGAAAGTTATATTCTATAAGGCTTGTTCCTTGGGTGACTTTAATAACTACATTGAAGAAATTACTTTAAGACAAAATCCATATTCACATATTTAAATGATTATAGAATGCTATAAGATATACAATTAATTGATTCCATACTTCTGCTTTCTGGAGTATAGATAATTCCACTTTTAAAAATGGATGAAAATGCTGCCTCCCCTACTTGTCCTTCCACAGAGGGAATCCTTTGTCATGTGTCCAAAATTCGAGTCAAGAAACTTCAGGACAATGGTGTCAAGTGGACATTTTATTCTGGTTTGGTTTAAAAAAACTTTGTTAGGGAAGCGGCTGTGGCTCAATCAGTGGGGCTCCCGTTTACCGTATGGGGGGCCCCGGGTTCGGTTCCCGGGGCCTCCTGGTGGGGGCAGGCCCGCCCGCGCGGCGTGGTTGGCTGGCCCGGTGAGCACAAGCAGCAAGGGGGGCGGTAAATGAATAAATAAATAAAATCTTTAAAAAAAAAAAATAAAAAATAAATAAATAAATAAATAAACTTTGTTAGATGAACAGTTGTGGCTCAAGCAGTTGAGCACCTGCTTCTCACATGGGAGGTCCCGGGTTTGGTCCCCAGTGCCTCCTAAAAACAAAAAACCAGCAACAAGCAAACAAACAAAAAACCCAACTCAGGGGAACCGATGTGGCTCAGTGGCATTCCACATACAGGTCCTGGTTTCAAGCCCCAGCCCTGTTACCTCAAAACAAACAAACAAACAACAAAAAACAAAAACCCCCAAAAACCTTTGCTATGTCATTGTGTGTAGACAACAGACAGAGAGAGAAAAAAAGCAGGTACCTTGGTCCTTTGATGTGTCTGTATGGGAAGGGAGAAGGGAAGTAACTGGTATGTGGACTTACGATGAGCAGACTTGAGTGCCATGCACTGGGAAGCAAGGCGTCCCATCAGTCGAGAAACAAGGAGTTGTAAATCCAACCCCCAAGACACAGCAACATCTGGCAGACCATAGGCAGTGACAGTGAATTTGTAGCCCCACTCATTGTTACTGCTGTCAGAGTGAAAGAGGAATTGTAGCCGAGGACCAGCTTTAAAGGTCACTTTCTAGAGACAAACAAAAAAAGCCATGTGGGCAAACATTTGAGAAGGCAACATTTCAGTAATAAGTATTGCGACTAAAAATTCTAAATTTAAAATTGGTCTATATTCCCATTATAAGTCCAAAACTACTAAAGGAAAAATGTACAAAGGGGTGACTGAAACAGAAAGTTCACCAATGTACTTCTTGAAGAAGTAAAGTTGGCAGAAAACTGATCAGCTTTCTAAATGCTAGATGCCTATCTGCCCACAGCCTATGCAGAAAGTTATCCCGCTCACCATTCCTCTGCTCCCAATCAGACCCCTGCTGCAGAGAAAGGGTAAATGGTCTGAGGTGGCACTTAACCTTCCAGCCCAGGAGATCGCTAACTGTGAAGTGTATTTCTGGCTTTCACCACCATAGTCCTGAGCCATTGTGGACCCATCAGCTCTTCCTTGCTAAGGATTACAAAATCTCCACTTGATCTGGACAATGGTGATTTAAACTAGGGGTTGGGAAACTTTTTCTGGAAAAAGCTAGATAATAAAGGCTTTGCAGGCTATAGAGTTTGTTACGACTACTCAACTCTGCCATCGTAGTGCCAAAGCTGCTATAGACAATAAACAAACAATCAGTTGTGGCTATATCCCCAAAAATGTTCTTTACAAAAACAGGTAATGGGTTAGTTTTCAGAACCCTGACACTAGACCTTCCTTTAACAAAAATACAATATAGGGGGGTGGATGTGGCTCAAATGGTTGGGCGTCTGTCTGCCATATGGAGGGACCTGGGTTCGATCCCTGGGACCTCCTGGTAAAATTTAAAAAAATATATATAGAAGGCTCATGGGCTGCCAGGCTCTGTGTGCTGGTGAGCCGCCAAGGCCCCGGGAGCCATGCAGCAAGATGATGACCTAACAGGAGGGAGACGCAGGGGAGAGACAAGACGAGATGTTCCGAAAGCTCTGGAAACCAGGAACCGAGGTGGCGCAGGTGGCAGAACACCTCTCTCCTACATCGGAGGTCTCCAGGATCGAATCCTGGTGAAGACTGGAGCAGAAGGATGAGAACAGATGGTAGGAAACAGACACAGAGAATTGCCTAGCGAATGGACACAAAAACAGCAAAATGCGGAAGGCGGTTTTTTTAAAATGGATAAAGTAAATAAATAAATCTTAAAAAAAAAAAAAAAAAAAATACAATTTAAGCAACAAAAAAGACAAATATCCCAAATTTAAAAACGGATATATGTCACCACCTCCCTCAATAAAGCAGAAGCATGTAGAAAGTAAAAAAAAAAAACAAACAAAAAAAAAAAAACAAAAAAAAAAATGGGCAAAAGTCCTGAATAGACATTTCTCCAAAGAAAATCTACAAATGGCCAAGAAGCACATGAAAAGATGCTCAACATCATTAGCCATTAGGGAAATGTAAATCAAAATGACAATGATACACCATTTCACACCGACTAGAATGGATACAATTAAAAAAAAAAAAGAAAGAAAATTACAAGTGTTGGAGAGGATGTGGAGAAATAGGAACACTCACTCACTGATGGTGGGAATGTAAAATGGTGCAGCCACTGTGGAAGATAGTTTGGCAGTTCTTCAGAAAGCTAAGTATAGAATTACCATATGACTCGGCAATCCCACTACTACGTAGATACCCAACAGAATTGAAAGCAGGGACTCAAACAGATATTTGCACACTGATGTTCACAGGGGCATTATTCACAATTGCCAAAATATGGAAGCAACCTGAATGTCCATAAACCAATGAATGGTATATACACACAATGGAATATTATTAAGCTGTGAAAAGGAATGAAATTCTGATACATATAACAACACGGATGAACCTCGAAGACATCATGTTGAGTGAAATAAACCAGACACCAAAGGACAAATACTGTATGATCTCAATGATATGAAATAATCAGAATAGCAAACTCATGGAGTACAAATCTAGAATACAGGTTATCAAGGTGTGGACAGGGTGGGGAAGGGGAACAAGGGGTTAAGGAACTATACAGAGTTCCTATTTGGAATGATGGAAATGTTTTGGTAATGGATAGTGGTGATGGTAGCACAACTTTGTGAACATAATTAACACCATTGAAATATATATCTGAATGTAGTTAAAAGGGGAAGTGGTAGGTTGTATAGATATAAATAAAATTTTTTTTAAAAATCCACAGAACTGGAGTTAAACTATGTGAACCTTAAGTTAAACCATGGACTACAGTTAATTGCTTTCATCAATTGGAACAAATGTACCAAACCAATGCGAAGTGTTAATAATAGGATGGTATACAGGAAACCAGTATTTTATGCATGATTGTTCGATAAACCCACAATTTCTCCAATTAAAAAAAAAAAAAAGAAGCATATACCAAGAAGCCTGATGGGCAGCAAGTTTTATTAATCAGAAAATAACAACACTTGGTTATGGAAGTGACTGAATAAATTCTGATTATTTTTATTAGATTCTTATCTAAACTTCAACTATCAACTTGCTAGTGTTTTATTAAATTTTGTTAAATATATATATATATATATATAGTTATTCTGTTGTGTGCAAATCAAAAGAAAAAGATGTACCATTTTCTCTGTTGTATATTGGATTATGTTGGAAATATCTGTGAACAATTCAAAACAAAGATGAAAAAAGTTCCTGGGGAGGATGTTTTGTGTAGTTTCTTGACGTTTGCATTGATAGTTAAAAGGTTCACTTCCACACAAGAGAAAAACAAATTAAAAAAATAATAATAAATAAAAGATTCACTTCCAAATAAATAAAACTTCCATGATCCTTAAAAACAAAAAGTACAGGGGGTCGGATGTGGCTCAACTGGTTGGGCGTCCGTCTCCCATATGGAGGGACCCGGGTTCGATCCCCGGGACCTCCCGATAAAAAATAAATAAATAAATAAAATAAAAACAAAAAGTACAGTATAAATGCTTCCCTTCAAAGACAATATCTTTATTACCCCTGAGAGCTGATAAAAAGAAGAATTGGTACAGAAATAGGTATTTCATTTCTTTCTAGGAATATCACTCACCTTGGGCCATTTATCAGTGCCAACTTTTGTGTCATAGCGTGTCTTCCCACCTCTAGCATCAGTAAATTCCAGATAATCATACCTGTGAAAATATAATTTCTATTACTTTCCTTCTTTCATTTTTGATCCATTATTGCTTAGGGAAAATGAACATACGGGTCTTACCTTTTTTCAGTTTCACACCTCTCATCAAATTCCACCTCAAAATAAGTTGCCCCAGGGCTAACAAAAACAGACACATCATGGCAATTGTTTTCATAGTTATGGGCAGACTCCTTAGTCCATGTATGTAACACCACCGGCTGTTCCTGTTGCCAAGTTTCAACATCCAGCTATGCAAACAGATCAGCCAAGAAAAATGTTTTTCATCACTCTAAATCCAACCACATGAAATAAGCTGTGTTTTTGTATCATTGCTCCAGACAGGATTTGACATCCCCACACAAATCATTTTACAGGCATAAAGATGTACCTGACATTCTTACATATATATATATATCAACATAATTTCTCATTCAACATAGTGGACATATGGCTTTTATCACACTTTGGCAAATCCGCTTATCATGGTATCTTTTAATGATAGAACTATTTCTTAAAAATCATTACGAGGCATGAATTTCTGGTGTAAAAAGGATTGAAATTAGGAGTTTAAAGATTTCAGACTCCTAGTTCTAGTCCCAACTCTGTCACTTAAAAAGTAACTGTTTTTAAAAAAAAAAAAAAAAGTAACTGTTTGGACCTTGGCACATCTGAGACCTTGTTTTCTTTTGTTTAGGACTCCTTGTTTACTCACTTATAAAATAGGGCTTTTGATATATGCCTTTTCTATCTCCCCCGGTTTGTTTTGAGTCTCAAACAAGATAGTGAAAAAATCTTTATAAATTGTAAACTTAAGTAAGGGAGAAAATTCTTTCAAATATCAGACCTTCTAGCTCGCCTTTCAATGTACATTTTCTCTCCTGACTTCCATCTGACTATTCACTTACACAGTCTATATAAATACTATAACAATGATGAAATGAATCAATGAACACCTCTCTGTGTCTCCTCTCTAATGCTGACCATGCCAAATCCACTTGGGCTGGCACTTATCCTTGTTAGCAAAGCAACTGATGAAATAAAAGATGTCTTCTAGAGGGGCAATTCAAGTGTGAAGATCTGAACTTGGTGGTGTGTTTCACTAAGTATGGTGACACAACTTAAGAGAGGATACAAAGTAAGTTCAAATGCCAACTAGAGTTACCTTATTCAGTCCTCCTTCAGGGTCACTGCAGAGCTTCTTTAACAGTTCCGTTAGAGTGCTGAACTCTCTCAAAAGTGTGCAGTGTGAAATGTCTAAGGTGCAAAAGTCCAGCAGAAAGATTACCTACAAAAGATGAAGGAAGCACTGAGCTTCCACCCCGGACCCCTCCTGGGGTGCAGGTCATGAATCCCTTTCCCAGCCCTTTATAAATAGCTGCCACTTTTTCTTACCAGTTGACGAGCTGCCATTGAAAACACTGAATTACATAATTTTTCTACTATGATTTTTCCACTGTACAGTGACAAAAGGGATTCTAAAAGTACTCTCGTGCTTGCCAGAAACTGTTCCACATCTACCAAAACATAAAGAAAATAAGTAATATTTTATATGGGAGAAATATCACTTGCTTAGTAATCATCAACGGCAAAGCTGGAGACAATCACAGAAGCTGTGGAAGGAACTCCACAACAGAAAGACTATAAGACCATTAGGTGTCAGCCAAATGCTTTCCTCTAGAAGAGTAAAGTAGTGCACATTTTAGAAAAACATTATCTTTAAAGTGAGTAATTTTCTTTTTTTGTCTTTGCTACTTTTTGAAGACATAGGTATCACTTTTACAGTTTAACCCAGTGGTCAGTCCCCTCTTTTCCCTGTTTACAATGGGCCTAAGCATTCAGCGAGCCAGTCCAGTAGGCCAAGCTTTAGGTGATGTGACCCAATTCTCTAAGCTTTTTTGTCATAGCTGCGGAGACCAGGTTTGATGTAACTGATTTTTCCACACACGATTTCTCAGAACCTGATAGGCTTCCTGTAATTTTCTGTTGGTTTATGTGACATGAAACTGAGTATTTTTAGTAATCAGCCAAGATTATAGCAGTGCTCACACCTTAAAATTTAAAAGTTCAAGACTTTGTTTTTGGATGGAATGATTCAAACAGGGATGACAGACTCTACTGAAGAGTGAGACATCATCTAAGAATGCTGTATGATTGTAGAGGCAATGGTTAGGCTGTGAAATGACCCAATTCTGAAATAAAAAACAACAACAACAACAACAAAACTTAGGCTTACTACCACATTCAGACAGGAAACTTTGGGAAAAGGGGCATGCTATAGAATTCTATTTTGAAGCACCCTCCACCACCCAAAGACAGGCCTGAACTGTAATAAAGAAAACCATACGCACATTTGATGTATGAGGTACTAAAGAACAGAGTATATACACAAAGAGTCAATCTCCAAACACCTAACAGTTTTCATGGCTTTTATATTGAGACTCACATTTTTCAATAAGGGAAACGGCAAGATCTTTGGCTCCAGTGTCTGTGCTTTTCAGCTGCAGGTAGCACCAGGAGAGCAGGCTGCCTTGGACAGACCAGAACAGGGAGAACAGCACAGAGCCAACCTCTCCTTGGGCCCCACTGAGCATCAGCAATTCACACTACAAGAGATAAAAAGGAGGTTCACAACAATGCCATTCACAGGGCACAGCCAAGGGCGAACTCGGAGAGCCAATGTCTTTGGCAAAAAACAAGGGAAATTGGAAATAGTCATGAAAGGGCTTTCAACCCAGATTGACCAAGATAGATGGCGTATGAAAACTCCTTTCTTGCCCTCTAGTTTTTTAGAACCTTTGTAAATGCTTTTTATTCCAGGTGCCATTTGCTTCTGCCACCTCAGGAAACTTATCCCAGGCAGCACAAGTAATGTTCATAGCAGCACTGTATTGTAACTGCCCCAAACTGGGAACAATCCAAATATCCCTCCAAAGTGGAATGGATAAATAAATTTTGTCACATTCATAAAAGGAATATTGTGCACCAGTGAAAACAATCTACAGCATATATATCAACATGGATGAATCTCAAAAAATTTTTGTTGAGTGAAAAAAGCAAGGACACCAAAAGATTCCATTAAAGGTCAATACCAGGCAAAACGTGCTATGTAGGAATAACTAGAGAGAAAAACAAGAAAATGATGAACACAGACTTCAGAATGGTGGTTACCTCTGGCGAGGAAGGAGGGCAATAAGCCAGGAGGGCACCTGAAGGTAGGGAATAGGGTTTCAAAGACACTGGTAATGTTCTAGTTCTTAAAATGGATGGTTGTGGGAAGCGGCTGTGGCTCAATCAGTAGGGCTCTGGGAAGCGGCTGTGGCTCAATCAGTAGGGCTCCCGTTTGCCATATGGGAGGCCCCGGGTTCGGTTCCCGGGGCCTCCTGGTGAAGGCAAAGCCCGCCCACACGGCGTGGTTGGCTGACCCAGCGAGCATGAGCAGCAAGGGGGGGATAAATGAATAAATAAATAAAATCTTAAAAAAAAAAAAAAAAAAAAAAAAATCAGTAGGGCTCCCGTTTACCATATGGGAGGCCCCGGGTTTGGTTCCCGGGGCCTCCTGGTGAAGGCAAGCCTGCCCGCACGGCGTGGTTGGCTGACCCAGCGAGCACGGGCAGCAAGGGGGGGATAAATGAATAAATAAATAAAATTTTTAAAAAATAAAATAAAATAAAATGGATGGTTGTTTCTTTAAATTATCTATATATACACTTTTATATGTATAGTTCGTTTTTTTAAAAAAAGCTGTCTTTCTCTGGTCTCTTTTGCTTTCCCCTTCCTCATATTCTATTGCTTCTGTTACCACCACTCACTGACATCATTCCTCAAAGGCATTAATTACCACCTAGACATCAAAGCTTCTTCACTTAAACCTTTGGAGCTCTGCTGACCACTTTCCTTTCTGAAACACTCTCCTCTCTCGGCTTCTGTCTCCCCTGAACTTCTTTCTGCCTCTCTGAACATTCCTTACTCTCTCGGCTGTATGTTGATGGTCCTCAAAATGTCCATTGGTGATGTGAGACATTTATACTCATGGCTTCAACTACTGCCTGTCTACAATTATGGCAAAATCTCAGCCTTCAACACTGACTCATCTCCTGGGTGTCCAACCAGGTTTCATCACCTGATGTTCTAAGTTCTACAGGAACGAAAATTTAAACATGTTCAAAGTCTAACCATTAGGCCATCAAGAAAGGAATGGGGGTAGTTCCAGGAAGATGGCGGACTAGTAAGACACGGGAATCTCTTCTCCAGAAAAATAGCTAGAGGACAAGCTGAAACAGCCCCGAAAAAGATCTTCTAGGGTTTAGGACAGCAGGTGAAAGCTGCACACCACCCAGAGGAGAGAGGGACAGAAGAGGGAAATTGCGACAACAGAACCGTGAGTTGCAAGTAGCAGCTTCTGCTGCTGCCGGCACCCTCCCTCACACACTTCAGAATTCTCGGGCCTGTGGGCCTGTGACCACAGACAAAGGGGGCTTCAGGGATCTGCCACTCCCGGAAAGGAAACAGCCTTAGGCTGAATCAGGTTCTGACCTGAAATTTGGGCTGCGGAGCCCTATGGACCCTTTTGGACCCTTTCGGACCCTTCCACACGGCGGTTTGCCCTGGGAGCCTAGAAAGGACTGGAGAAATCCAACCCTCGCAACCTCCCTCTCTTGTAGCCTGGACTAATTGTTGAGGACTCCACGGGAGAGGGGAGAGAGAGCCTGGGGCTGACCCTGCTTTTTTTTTTTTTTTTTTAATGAAAAGTTCAGTTCAGTTTATTATAGGGTCAAGAGATTTACAACTATTGCATTTATCATTGTGCTGATGGAAGGCCAAAATTTAAAAGGGGTGTTTTTCTCCAATAAAGCTAGCTTTTCATAATCTTCAATTTAAAATGTTAAAATTACACAAGCAAAGATATATATCTCATGTCCCCATTGTACACATCTCCTTCCTTGGTACTGTATACCTGCTGCTTTTGATTCCCGGGATTGGTCTGCCCTGTCCCGAGAGCTCTTCCAGGCTGGTTGGGGCGGCGCCATTGTTTCCCTTGGAACCTGCAAGGGGCTAAAGATATACAAACCTCCCAATCTCCTCCTCTACTAACAAGGGACTGATTGTTGAGGATTCAGAAGGGAGTGGAAATATTTCCTAGCTGGGAAAAGGGGGGCGCTATGAGAGAAGTCTGGAGAACTGTCTCAGAAAGTTTGAATCACAGGGCTCTTAGCCCCCAGAGGAAGCTTTATCACATTGATCTGGTATGTGTCACAACAAATACGCTCTGACCAGGCATTGAATTGAGAGCTGCCAACAAGCGCCATCTCCTGGCAGACCAAGGAAGTGCACATAAGAAAATTAATAAGTAAGAGGCTTTTCCTGGCCTCTGTAGCCTCCCTGTCCAAGGCCCTAGGAAATGACTCTACAACCAATTACTGGGTCCAGTGCCCAGTTTTGAGCAACCAGCAGAACAATCCTAACAATCAAGGTTGAGCCAAAAATCAAAGAGCGGTGGTAACTCACAGCCTCCTGCCACTAAAACCCCATAAAAGAGAAAGAGATAGAGCATCTAAGTAAAACACAAACTAACCAGATGCCTAAGCACCAGCAAAAAATTACGAGCCATACTAAGAAAATAGAAGACATGGCCCAAGAAAAGGAATACAGCAAAGTCCCAGAAGAGATGCAGAATTTGAGAGAACTAATCAGTGAGATGAGCACAAATTTCCAAAATCAAGTTAATGAGATGAAAGAGAATATAGTTAAAGAGATCAATGACATCAAGAAGTCATTGAGCGGGAAGCGGCTGTGGCTCAATCAGTGGGGCTCCCATTTACCATATGGGAGGCCCCGGGTTCGGTTCCCGGGGCCTCCTGGTGAGGGCAAGCCTGCCCGCACGGCGTGGTTGGCTGACCCAGCGAGCACAGGCAGCAAGGGGGGGGGGATAAATGAATAAATAAATAAAATCTTTAAAAAAAAAAAAAGAAGTCATTGAGCGAATGCAAAGAAGAATTTGAAACCCTGAACAGAAAAGTAAGGGAGTTCATGGGAATGAAAGACACAATAGGTGAAGTCAAAAATACATTTGAAGCATACAACAGCAGACTCGAAATGATAGAATAAAGAATAAGTGATACGGAAGACAGAGCAGCTAAAATTGAAGAGAGAAAAGAACAGAGAGAGAAAAGAATGGAAAAAATTGAGCAGGGGCTCAGAGAGTTGAAAGACAACACAAAACGCAAGAACATACGTGTCATGGGAGTTCCAGAAGGAGAAGAGAAAGGAAAAGGGGCAGAAAGAGTATGTGAGGAAATAATAGCTGAAAATTTCCCAACTCTCACGAAAGAAATGAACTTACATGTCCAAGAAGCACACCGTACCCCAGTAAGAATAAATCCAAATAGACCTATGCCAAGACACATATTATTCAGAATGTCAAATGTAAAAGATAAAGAGAAAATTCTCAGAGCAGCAAGAGAGAAGCAAACGATCACGTACAAAGGACGTCCAGTAAGACTTAGTGCAGATTTCTCTTCAGAAACCATGGAGGCAAGAAGACAGTGGTATGATACAATTAGGAAAATGAAAGAGAAAAACTGCCAGCCGAGAATTCTTTATCCAGTAAAACTGTCCTTCACAAATGAAGGTGAATATAAAGTATTCACAAACAAACAGAACCTAAGAGAGTTTGCAAAAAAGAATCCACCTTCCAGGAAATATTAAAGGAAGCTTTAGAACCTGAAAGAAAAAGACAGGAGAGAGAGGCTTGGAGGAGAGTATAGAAGAAAGAAAAGCAGAAAGGATAACCAAGAGAGTAAAAAGAGAGACAAAAATAAGATGACAGGGGTCGGATGTAGCTCAACTGGTTGGGCGTCCGTCTCCCATATGGAGGGACCCGGGTTCGATTTCCGGACCTCCCGGGAAAAAAAATTAAATAAAATAAAATAAGATGACATATGAAAACCAAAGAATAAAATGGAGGATATTAAATAGTGCATTTTCAGTAATATCATTGAATGTGAATGGATTAAATTCCCCAATCAAAAGATACAGGCTGACAGAATGGTTAAAAAAACATGAGCCATCCATATGCTGCTTACAAGAAACTCACCTCAGACCCAAGGATACAAGCCGGCTGAAAGTAAAAGGTTGGAAAAAGATATTCCATGCGAATAGTAAACAGAAAAGAGCAAGGGTAGCTATACTAATATCAGACAAAACAGACTTCAAATGCAAAAAAGTGATAAGAGATGCGGAAGGCCATTATATGTTAATAAAAGGGACGATCCTCCAGGAAGATATAACAGTCATAAATACCTACGCACCTAACCAGGGTGCCCCAAAATATATGAGACAAACTCTGGCAAAACTGAAGGGAGAAATAGACATTTCTACAATAATCGTTGGAGACTTCAACACCCCCCTCACATCATTATATAGAACAACTAGACAGAAGATCAACAAGGAAACAGAGAACTTGAACAATATGATAAACAAGTTAGACCTAACAGACATATACAGAACACTGCATCCAAACTCAGCGGGTTATACATTCTTCTCAAGTGCCCATGGATCTTTCTCCAGGATAGACCACATGTTAGGTCACAATACAGCTCTCAATAAATATAAAAAGATTGAAATTATACAAAGCACCTTCTCAGATCATAATGGAATGAAACTAGAAATCAATAACAGACAGGAAAAAAGGAAATTTGCAAATGTGTGGAGACCGTACAACACACTCCTAAATATTCGGTGGGTCAAAGAAGAAATTGCAAGTGAAATCAGTAAATATATTGAGACAAATGAAAATGAGAACACAACATATCAAAACTTATGGGATACAGCAAAGGCAGTCTTGAGAGGGAAATTTATAGCCCTAAAATCCCTTATTAAGAAACAAGAAAGAGCTAAACTCAAAGATTTAACTGAACAACTTGAGAAACTAGAAAAAGAACAGCAAACCAATCCCAAAGCAAAAAGAAGGAAAGAAATAATAAAGATTAGAGCAGAAATAAATGAAAATGAGAACAGAAAAGCAATAGAGAAAATCAACAAAACCAAAAGCTGGTTCTTTGAGAAGATCAATAAAATTGACAAACCCCTCGCTAGACTAACAAAGAAAAAAAGAGAGAAGATGCAAATAAATACAATCAGAAATGAAAGGGGGTAAATTACAAATGACCTCACAGAAATAAAAAGAATCATAAGAGGATATTATGAGAAACTATATACCAACAAACTAGACAACCTGGATGAAATGGACAAATTTCTAGAAACTCATAACCAACCTACACTGACACAACAAGAAATACAAGAACTTAACAAACCGATCACAATTAAGGAGATTGAATCCGTCATCAAAAATCTCCCAGCAAAGAAAAGTCCAGGACCAGATGGCTTGACAGGTTAATTCTACCAAGCATTTCTAAAAGAATTAACACCAATCCTGTTTAAACTCTTTCAAAAAATTGAAGTGGAGGGAAAATTACCCAACACATTTTATGAAGCCAACATCACCCTAATACAAAAGCCAGATAAAGATTCCACAAGAAAAGAAAATTACAGACCAATCTCTCTCATGAACATAGATGCAAAAATTCTCAACAAAATACTTGCAAATCGAATCCAACAGCATATCAAAAGACTTATACATCATGACCAAGTGGGATTTATTCCTGGTATGCAAGGCTGGTTCAACATAAGAAAATCAATCAATGTAATACACCACATTAACAAATTGAAGGAAAAAAAACCACACGATCATCTCAATAGATGCAGAAAAGGCATTCGACAAAATCCAACATCCTTTTTTGATAAAAATACTTCAAAAGATAGGAATAAAAGGAAAATTCCTCAATATGATAAAAGGCATATATGAAAAACCTACAGTCAACATCATACTCAATGGAGAAAGGTTGAAAGCTTTCCCCCTAAGATCAGGAACAAGACAAGGATGCCCACTGTCACCATTGTTATTCAACATTGTACTAGAAGTTCTAGCTAGGGCAATTAGACAAGACAAAAAAATTAAAGGCGTCCAAATAGGAAAAGAGGAAGTAAAACTCTCACTGTTTGCGGATGACATGATCCTGTATGTAGAAAATCCTGAAGTATCCACAACAAAGCTACTTGAACTAATAAATGAGTTCAGCAAAGTGGCAGGATATAAGATCAACACGTGAAAATCAGTAATGTTTTTGTACACTAGTACTGAACAATCTGAGGAGGAAATCAGGAGGAAAACTCCATTTTCAATAGCAACAAAAAGACTCAAATACCTAGGAGTTAATTTAACCAAGGAAGTACAGGACCTATATGCAGAAAACTACAAAACAATGCTAAAAGAAATTTAAAAAGACCTAAACAAATGGAAAGACATTCTGTGTTCATGGATTGGAAGAATAAATATCGTGAAGATGTCAATTTGCCCATTCTGATTTATAGATTCAATGCAATAACAATCAAAGTCCCAACAACTTACTTTACAGAATTAGAGAAGGCAAATACCAAATTCATCTGGAAGGTAAGTGCACCCGAATAGCCAAAAGTATTCTAAAAAAGAAGAGCAATGTGGGAGGAATTTCACTGCCTGACCTTGAAACATATTACAAAGCTACAGTGGTCAAAACAGCACGGTACTGGCATAAAGATAGACATATCGATCAGTGGAATAGAATTGAGAATCCAGAAATATACCCTCACCTATACAGTCAACTGGTTTTTGACAAACCTACCAAGCCCACGCTGATGGGAAAAAACAGTCTCTTCAACAAATGGTGTCGGGAGAACGGGATATCTATAACCAAAAGAATGAAAGAGGACCCCTATCTCACCCCCTATACAAGAATCAACTCAAAATGGATCAAAGATCTAAATATAAAAGCCAGTACTATAAAACTACTAGAAGAAAATGTAGGGAAACATCTTCAAGACCTTGTAGTAGGTGGTGGTTTCTTGGACCTCACACCCAAAGCACGTGCAACAAAAGAAAAAGTAGATAAATGGGACCTCCTCAAAATTAAACACTTTTGCACCTCACAGGACTTTGTCAGAAGGGTGAAAAGGCAGCCAACTCAATGGGAAATAATATTTGGAAATCACATATCTGATAAGGGTTTAATATCCAGGATATATAAAGAGATGCCACAACTCAACAATAAAAAGACAAATGACCCAATTAAAAAATGGGCCAAAGACTTGAATAGACATTTCTCCGATGAAGAAATACAAATGGCAAAAAAACACACGAAGAAATACTCAACATCACTCATGATTAGGGAAATGCAAATCAAAACTACAATGAGATATCATTTCATACCTATCAGAATGGCCACTATTAAAAAGACAGAGAACTACAAGTGTTGGAGAGGATGTGGAGAGATAGGAACACTTCTTTACTGTTGGTTGGAATGCAGGATGGTACAACCACTATGGAGGACTGTTTGGCAGTTTCTAAAGAAGTTGAATATAGACTTGCCATGTGACCCTGCAATACCACTACTGGGTATATACCCAGAAGAACTGAGAGCAGTGACACGAACAGACATCTGCACACCAATGTTCACAGCCACATTATTCACCATTGCCAAAAATTGGAAACAGCCCAGGTGTCCATCAACAGATGAATGGATAAACAAACTGTGGTCTATTCACACGATGGGATATTATGCAGCTGTAAGAATAAATGAAGTCATAAACATATGGCAACATGGATGAACCTGGAGGACATTATGTTGAGTGAAGCAATCCAGACACAAAAGGACAAATACTGTATGAATACATTACTATGAACCAAATATAGTGTGTAATATAGTTTGATTAAAAAAAAAAAAAAAAAAATTTACATATATCCATTACATTTAATTGAGAAATGTATATATTTATTCATCTGTGTTTACTTTTTAGTTTTTAATTGTTTATGTTTTCAATTATTAAATGTACAAAATAAAGTTAAAAAAAAAAAAAAAAGTCTAACCATTATTATTTTCCTCTTCAAATACTTGTTCTTCCCCATCTCGCCATTGCTTATTTTTTGCATATACTGTGCATTCTACCTGGAACACCCTCTTCTTCTTTTTTGCTTGGTTAAATCTTATTCATGGTGTCACACTGAGCTCTCACACCACTCCTCCAAAAATCCTTTCCCAATTTCTACTCCCCACTTCCACCAGGTAGGGTTAGGTATGTTATTCCCCACAGGGCCCTATGCTTACCTCTATTATGGCCTTAGAGTATTGTATCACAAATGTCTGATTACATGTTTGTCCGCTCAAGATTGTGCTCTTTGAGGGCAGGGGTCTTTTATCACTGTATCCCATGTCTGGCACATGGCAGGTATTCAGTGGATAGTTGTTGAAAAATTATTTATGAGAAAAATTTCAAACTAGGTATATTTCTGACCAATTTCAAAAAAAATTCTAATTCTTCCTCTTTAGTATAACTATAAATGTTTTTTTACTGAAAGGTAATACAAGCCATTCAAAGAAATATCTCAATTGCTGCAGTGATACTTTGGTCTTGGGGATTAAATGAAATCTATAACTTCCTTTGTATCATGGGAAAGTGAAAGGGAAGAAAGCAGAAATATTTAATCTCCAAATGGTAAAGATTATGGGAAATTCTCTTGGACAGATGCTACCTCATTTCTCCTTATATATCTTACAGTAAGTCTGATCTAGTAGACAGAGTTCAAGACTCAGCATCAAATGGCTTGGGTTTTAGTCCTGGCTCCTGCACATACCAACTCCTCATTTGAGAGGCAGATTTAATACCAATGAAAAACAGGTGAGAACACTGATATTTTCTGCCCAATGGTACTGTTGATGTAACTGTAGAAGAAATAAGGGTGAAGGCAAAGCTTAGATAAGGCTTAGGTTCTGAGAAACAGAATTTAGAGGCACTCCAGGAGAAAAGGATAGTATGGGGAAGGGCAGAAATAAAGACACAGATTAGTATGAGCCTTGTTAACTGGAGCAGAAATTAAATACTAATGAGCAGGTGGGAATGATATTTTTAAGGAAGACTCAAAAGATGGGCAGAAGAGTCTGGAAATAAGACAAAGAACAGGAAGTGAACAAAGCAGAAAGTAAATGAGAGAAGAAAATAGCAAGGTTTACAGAAATAAAGTCAAGAGATAACTTTAAAGAAAGTAGATATGAGGGGTAGCCACGGCAGAGGCAGAACTGCAGAGCTACAAAGTTCACCTGACCCTCACCATTATCCCGGAAAGTAAATGTGGTACCAGTGATTGAACCCAAGACCTAGTGCACGGGAAGCAGGTGCTCAACTACCGAGCTACACCTACTCCCCTACTACCTGCCCCCCTCCCGAACTTATTTACATGCTCGCTTCATTTAAGCAAACCTTTACTCAGCACTTACTATATATATGTTCCAGGCACTATGTTAGGTTTTAGGACTATAAGGATGAATAACTGAAGATTTCTTTCCTCGTTGAATTTTCCAGTGTAGGTATTTTACTATGATTCCATCCTGTCTACCTTTATAGACTTCTCTATCTAGAGTAACTTTTTAAGCCACTTGACCTTATTTCAGGGTTGTTTCACATCCTTTCTATAAGGAAATACAAAAATGGCATTTATTGGGGAAAAAAAAAAAAGAAAATAGACATGATAGTAGAATAAAAAGAGCCTTGGACTTAAAGTACTATTGGGTTTAAAGATTGGTTAGCCTCATGGTTGGCCTCAGTGTGTCCTTGGAAAATGATAACCTAGTCAGACTCCAAGCAGTCCCTGTGAGCTAATGGGGGATAATCGCTGACTGGCCAATCACTCCAGGCAGCTGGGAATGAATGAAATCATGGCTCTAACAGCAACTTGAAAATAGTAAAACATTCACAAATGTAAGAAATTTTAAAGGCACCAAGTTCAGCCACAATATACAGAATAATTTATCTAATGAAGTCCATGTTATTAAACCCTTCAAGGGTGTGGTTTGGATTGTCCCACCATTAAATCTGCATAACTCCCTGGTTCCCATATTTAGTCCAAAAAGGTAGTTATTGATCTCCCAGTACAGAGGTCTATCACTTCAGAATCTTTTTTTAAAATTTATTTTTTTTGTAGTTACATATATATAACACAAAATTTCCAAGTTAACCACTTCACTTTGGAATCTCCTGGGGTGCAAATTCTAAATCTCTAAACCTGAGAGATTCTAAATCAGTAGCTTAGGGTGGGGTCTAGAAGTCCAGATTTCTGTCAAATATCTCATTTGATTCTGATCCAATTGGTGCATGTACTACATTTGAGAAACAAAATCTTTCTTGTTAAAAAGAAAAAAAAAGTAAAAATTTAAAAATTCATTAGCATGGGAAAAAAGAGAATATATTTTCAGATTTGATGAGTCTGCTAATTTGCTAAGTAATCTTAATTTTCAAAAAAGTAAAGCAGTTTTCCAAAAAATTCACACCACGAATATCTAATAACTATATACTACGTTCAGGGACTGACGCTACAAGTAGACTTGGTTAAACTCCATTGCCCTTTCTCAAAGGAAGTCTTCACTAGCACTTTCATGTATTTAATGAGACAAGGAAGTAGCCCTTTGTTCATTTGCAAGGAGCTGCCTGATGAGGAGCCAAAGCAGGCAGGGCAACCTTGATGCTCATTTGTAACGGTCACTGTAACAAAATCACATTCATGCATAAAGGAGAGCTGAAGTGGAAGGCACAGTGACTACTGTCATGTAGAAGAAGATAGGGAGTGGCCCTCAGTTACCTCTCGAGCAGCAACAGAGAGGAGAGTGTTCATGACCACCAGTACTTCGCTGATGTTCATGTCGGGCAGGTCACTTTTCTCAGGTAAAAGTAGAAGGCCACCTGGATCCTTATCACTGTAAGGACACAACATGACATGACACCTGGTTCAGGAAGGGGCTTTTCATGCTTTCTTGCTTAAAAGGTCCAAAAAAGAACCTATAAATAATTTAAATAATTAATTAATTTAAGGTCAGTTCAATGGGAAGGGGGAAGTACGAGTAAGGAAGACAGGCCATGGTCCCAGTTCGGACTGTGCCATCGTCTGAAAACATGTTCTTATGAAAGCACAGACTCATAAATCCTCAGGTCCTTAGAAGAGATCCTGAGGAATAAATCCAATGAATAAATTATCTTGACCACCGCTATGATATATACCTAATCTCATGACAGTCTAATATATTTAAAGACTGCTAACTTGACAAACCAGGCTAAACATCCTCTGTGTCTTCAAATGTTCTCACATGACAGCCTCAGGTTCTTTCATCACCCTTGATACTCTATTCTGAACACATTTTTATACAGCCCTCTCAGTTCAGCATCCATTCCAGTACAGTCTTGTTTGCAGACAACAGCCTGGGCTATTAGTTTCTTCTCTCCTTTAAGAATCCATACCTCTAATAATAAAGCCTATGGACCCATTAGCTTCTTTGGTAGTCAAGGCAGATAAAAATCTCCATGTTGTCACTTGCTGCACACTCCCTTTTGCTAATGCTTCTTCCATTTTGTGCTTCTGCAATTGGGTTTTAATGTAGTTGGTTTTTTACACTTGAGTTAAGAACTCCAAAATCCTTTGGCTTCAGTTTTGTGTTCAAAGAGATTGTCAATGGGTTCAATTCTAAATTGTTTTATAGGGGGACGGATGTGGCTCAAATGATTGGGCGTCCGTTTCCCATATGGAGGGACCTGGGTTCGATCCCCGGGACCTCCCAGTAAAAAAAAAAAAAATAAATAAATAAATAAATAAATAATTTTATAATGACTGAGACTTGGATTAAGGTCTCAACAAGATTATTATTCTACCACTAGTCACTCCTGTGCCTAGTGATTCTCACTTCACTTCAGAAACTGGCATTCTAACAAAGCAGAGGTAAGTACTTGGCTACTTCAAAAGTACACGGAAGGAAGGGATATCTCAAGAAAATGACTTTGCAAAGATTTGAAGTGTTTGACAATTGAAAAGGATGATAAACTTACCTAAAATATGTGCACAGTGAGCGGAAAGTAAGCTGCAGGGACTGCTTGTGCTCCTGCTCAGTGACATTCTTCTAGAAAAGACAGAAATCACATATTCAGAAAATTGATTCCAGAAATTCCAGAGACCTAGAACTTCAAGAAACGCTACTAACTACTGTTCCCCAGCACGAGGAAAACCAGAGTCAGCAGACCACCTCATGGCACCCAACTAAGACCTGGCTGAGGGAGCTGAACTACCTGTCTAAACAAAAAATGGCAGGTTTACTTTTGTTCACTGCCAAGTTTAACATCAAGAAAGCTTGAAGCAAATGTTTAAGAAAATGACCTACAAAAGATACATACTTTCCATCAACAGGCATGCCATCCCAGAAGCAAAAGGCAGGGACAGAGTGCATTTCTTCTGAGCTTTCTAATTTGTTTTTCAACAGGATTAAAGCTTTCCCTCTATTCTGTAATTTACATCCTATGGAGACAGACATGAATCATACCTTCTGGTGGGGCTACTAGGCTCCTTTGGGTGCACCTTATTGATTTATTTTCTTAATGCAACAATCGTATTTAAGACCTCCTGCTATGCAAAGAACTGTGAGGGATTACCAGAAGATTTTATACTCAGGGGCTGGCCTGACAAAGAACACTCAGGGAAATAAGATATGGTCAAATGAATACAATTGGAGAGAGAAAACTCATTCATCAGCATGAGAAGGGAAAATGTAACCCTTACTGCTTGTGTCAAAAGGGGTGGGCAAAGAAGAAAACGACTGGGTTGGTCTGCTAAAGGCAATGATGCCACATGCTCTCTTTCTATTTTTCTGTATGGGACACATACTAGCGAAAAAAGCCTTTGCTCAGCTGCCTAGTAAATGCTTCCTGCAAACAAATAGGACAGAGCCCCGCTCATGGTCCACTGGGTCAAGCCTGCTGTTGCTATCAAAGGTTGTAACTCACAGTGAGAAACTCGATGCCACAAGCTGATAGGCACATTTTGCCCATAATCTGAAATACAACCAAAGGTCCGACCTCCTCTCTGAAACCTTCCTCAATTTCTTAGCTTCAACAAGACTCTCCTGAGCAAAATGCCCATAGGGTCATTTTTCTTGGGCAGGTGTCCCCAACTCCCAGATAGACTGCAGTTCTTTGGCATCAGGGATCTCATTTTACACTTCTTTTGTTCTATTTCTATAGGCCTTTGTGGATCCTACAGAGCACTTAAAAATTTTTTTTTTAATTAGGGAAGCTGTAGGTTTACAGAAAAATCATGTAAAAATGCAGTGTTCCCATATATCTCCCTATTATTAACACTTTGCATTAGTGTGGTTCCTTTGTTCAAACTGATGAAAGAATATTAAAATTGTATTATTAACTATACTCCATAGTTCACATTAGGGCGTACTTATTTTTATTCATCTACCAACCTATTATTAACACCTTGTATTAGTGTGGTACATGTTAGAATTCATGAAAGAACATTTTTATAAATTGTACTATTAATTACAGTCCATCGTTTATAATAGGGTTCAGTGTGTTGTCGAGTCCTATGTTTTATCTTTTAATTTTATTCTAGTAACACATATATGACCTAAATTTCCCCTTTTAACTACATTCACATACATATATTTCAGTGCTGTTAATAACACTCACAATGTTATGCTACCATCACCACCATCCATTTCCAAAACTTCACAATCAACCCAAATAGAAATTCTGTACAAATTGAGCATTAACTCCTTTTCCCTACCCCCAACCCAGCCCCTGGAAAGCTATATTCTAGATACTAACTCCATGGATTTGCTTATTCTAATTATTTCATATCAGTGAGATCATATTTGTCCTTTTGTGTTTGGCTTATTGACTCAATATGATGGCTTCAAGGTTCATCCATGTTGTAGCACGAATCAGAACTTTATTCCCTTTTAATGCTGAATAATATTCCATTGTATGTATATACCTCATTTTGTTTATCCATTCATCTGTTAATGGACACTTGGCTTGCTTCCATCTTTTGGCAATTGTGAATAATGCCACTATGAACAGTAGAGTGCAAATATCTGCTTGAGTCCCTGCTTTCAATTCTTTTGAATATACACCTAGTAGAGATATTGTGACTGTACCACTTTATACTCTCACCAGCAATGAATGAGTGTTCCTATTTTTCCACATCCTCTCCAACATGTAAAATTTTTTTTTTTTTTTTTTAGGAGGTACTGGGGTTTGAACCCAGGATCTTGTACATGTGAAGAGGTACTCAACCACTGAGCACCACATGTGCTCACCGATGAGAGTTGTTTTTTTCATTTGTTTGTTCGGGATCAAACACGCAGCCTCGTACACGGGAAGCAGGCGCTCAACCACTCGAGCTACATCCGCTCCCTCCATTTTTTTTTAACAGTAGCTATTCCAGGGGGTGTGATTTGCATTTCCCGAATCACTAATGATACTGAGCATCTTTTCAAGTGCTTTTTAGCCATTTGTATATCGTCTTTGGAGAAATGTCTATTCAAGTCTTTTGCCCATTTTTAAATTGGGTTATGTGCCTTTTTATTGTGGAATTGTAGGACTTCTTTATATATTCTGGATATTAAACCCTTACCTGATATGTGGTTTACAAACATTTTTTACATTGAGTAGGTTGCCTTTTCACTTTTGTGAAAAAGTTCTTTGATGCACAAAAGTTTTTAATTTTGATGAGATCTCATTTATCTATTTTTTTCTTTTGTTGCTTGTGCTTTGGGTATAAAGTTTAGGAAACCGTTGCCTAACACAAGACCCTGAAGATGCTTCCCTACATTTCCTTCTAGAAGTTTGATAGTCCTGGTTTTTACCTTTAGCTCTTTGACCCATTTTGAGTTAATTTTTGTGTATGGTATGCAATAAGGGTCCTCATTCATTCTTTTGTTTATTGATATCCAGTTCTCCCAGCACCACTTGTTGAAGAGACTACTCTTTCCCAACTGACTGAACTTGGCAGCTTTGTAAAAAATCAATTGGCCAGGGAACTGGATGTAGTTCAGTGGTTGAGTGCTTGCCTCAACCCAGTACCTCCTTTAAAAGAAATCAGTTGGCCATAGATGTGAAGGTCTATTTCTGAGCTCTCAATTTAATTTCAGTAGTCTGTATATCTAACCTTGTGGCAGTACCATGGTATTTTGACCACTGTAGGCTTGTAATAAGCTTTAAAGTCAGGAAGTGTGAGTCCTCCAACTTCATTCTTCTTTTTCAAAACAGTTTTAGCTATACAGGGCCCATTACCCTTTCAAATAAATTTTGATAATTGGCTTTTCCATTTCTGCAAAGTAGGCTGCTGGAATTCTGATTGGGACTGTGCTGAATCTGTAAATTTTGGGGGGTAGAATTGACATCTTAACAATATTTAGTCTTCTAATCCATGAGCATGGAATATCCTTCCATTTATTTAGATCTTTTTAAAATTTCTTTTAGTAAAGTTTTGTAGCTTTTCATGTATAAGTCCTTGGTTAAATTTATCCCTAAATATTTGATTGTTTTAGCTGCTATTGTAGTAAATGGAATTTTTTCTTGATTTATACTTCCTCAGATTGCTTATTACTAGTGTACAGAAACACGACTGATTTTGCATTGATCTTGTACCCCACCACTTTGCTGAATTTGTTTATTAGCTCTAGTAACTTTGTTATAGATTTTTCTGAAGTTTCTATATATAGAATCATATCATCTACAAATAGTGAACATTTTACATCTTCCTTTCCAATTTGGATGCCTTTCATTTCATTTTCTTGCCTAACTGCTCTGGCTAGAACTTCTAGTACAATGTTGAATAACAGTGGCCTCTGTGGGCATCCTTGCCTTGTTTCAGTCTTAAGAGGGAAAGCATTCCGTCTTTCACCATTGAGTATGATTTTATAATGGGTTTTTCATATATGCCTTTTGTTGTGTTGAGGAAGTTTCCTTCTATTCCTATTTTTCTAAGTATTTTTATCAAGAAAGGATGCTGGAATTTTGTCAAATGCCTATTCTGCATCAATGGAGATGATCATGTGTTTTATCCCCTTTGTTAATGTGGTGTATTACATTGATTTTCTTGTGTTGAACTACCCTGGCATACCTGGGATAAAACCCATTTGAACATGGTGTATAATTCTTTTAACATGCTGTTGGATTCAGTTTGCTATTATTTTGTTAAGGACTTTTGCATCTATAATATCATAAGAGAAATTGGTCTATAATTTTCTTTTCTTGTTTTATTCCTAATTTTGAAAAGAATGCTTTTAGTGATCTATTGTCAAGCATGTTGTTTATTTTAAGTTTTTGATAGCTACCCTTCATCAGTTTAAGGGAGTTCCCTTCTATTTCTAGTCTGCTATTGTTTTGCTCTTTTAATTACCAGCAGAATTTTATTTTTTTCTTTATTTATTATATGATTTTTTTCCTGACTTCATATATTAATTTTCTTTTTTTTAAAGATTTTTTTTTTTATTTATTTATTCATTTATCCCCCCCATGCTGCTTGTGCTTGCTGGGTCAGCTAACCACGCCGCGCGGGCGGGCTTGCCTTCACCAGGAGGCCCCGGGAACCGAACCCGGGGCCTCCCATATGGTAAACGGGAGCCCTACTGATTGAGCCACAGCCGCTTCCCCATATATTAATTTTCTAATGTTAAACCATCCTTGCATTTCTAGGGTAAATCTACCTTGGTTATAATTTTGTTAATATGTTGTTGAATTGGTTTACTAAAGTTAACTTGGACTTTTCCAACTAGTTTTTATAAGTAAGATTTGACTATAATTTTACTTTCTTGTATACCCTTATCTGATTATTTCCTTGGTTTAATGTTTCCCTGCACGTGTTTCCATCAATGTAACATTGGAACATCTGAGGTTCCTTTACCTAAATGTTTTTGGTATGGCCAAGAGAGAAATATTTTTATTTTGTTTTACATTTTCATTCATGTTTTTTTCAAGTATCTCATTAATTTTCATTTAGAAACACTTCCCTCAGAATTTAAAACCTGGATATTTGTATAGGATATTCTATTTGGTAACATAATGCCTCGTAAATACTAGAAGCATTTTTTATCCCCTAGTACTAATGTCTGAGTAACAGGGAGAACTAGTCTTGGTGGGTGTGAAGAACCACCTAGGGTTAAAAATTGGTTGCATTATCTTTAGATATATATGGAAAGATTTATGGATAAAATACAACTGTGATTTACTTCAAAATAATACTGGACAGAAGGAGGAGAAAGGGTAAGGTATATTACAGATGAAAGAAGATTAGTATGAGTTTATAATTGTTGAAGCTGGGTGATGGGTACAAGGTACAGTGGGAGAAGGGGAAGAGTTTGTTATACTACTTACTTTACTTTTGTATTTGATTTAGACTTTCTCATAATAAAAAGTCAAAGAGAAAAGTTGGTTGCAGGTAAGTCATAAAAATGAAGAAGCCTACGACACAACATGAGGTAATGGGTTATAAACAGAGACTGGGATCTGTCACCCACACCTTGAACACAGAGCTATGTCCTAAATATCTGTGTGTCCCATACAAAGCTTTCATATAGTAATTATTAAATAAATATTTGGGAAACTGAAACTAACATGCACACAGAGAAAAAAAAGACTAATAAATTTCATACTAGTAGGCCTCAGGAATGGAATCCTTATTTGTAAGGGGAATAATTACCATCATGGTGAAGAGATGGTTCCGCCGGGTCTGTCGGTCAGGAAAGAAGATGGCAGCTCCACTAAGAAGGGTATTCCTGACTTCTTGTTTCAATATTTCCACGGTCACAGAGTCTCCATCCACCCTATCCACCACTGATAAAAATGAACAATAAAATCAGCTTTAATATATTCTATCTCTTCACTTACAATATACATTTACTATAACTAGTCAATAAATTCCTTATTCTCAATTTTGTAATTAATACCAGAGCAAAGAAATACTTCTGAACAGGCTAGGCAGTGTAAGGAAACTATTTTTGTTTGTTTGTTTACATTTAACTAAAGCAAAGACTATATGTACCAGTTTTAATTTTATTATGTCCCTGTCCTTTTGAGATACAACTTGGCAAAGCTCTAAAAATAACTTAAGATTATGTGTTTTATCCTCAATTTATCATTACAATCATTTCCCCTCAATCTATCATTCTCACCCCTTAGCTGAAATTAAGGCTAAACACTCTCAGTATAATACAACTATATATCAGAAACCAGGAGGAAGAGAAGGCAGTTGATGAAGGAATAAAACTTGATCTTGAAATAGTGATTCAAAAGAGCATCAAGGAAACACTAATTTTCCTCAGAAGCAATCCCTTTTCTGGGCTTGCAAGATCACAAGACCCACTCTTCTACATAACAAGCAGCCCTGAAGACTACTAGAGCAGAATCACATTATAGAGAAAAAAAAAAAAAATTCTTACCATCACACAAGTGTGTGTAGAGCTTCTTGGCAGCTTCTATCCCTTCAGGGCTCTGGTTTGAAGCCTTTTCCTCCTCAGATGCCAGAGCATTGCTCTGCAGCACTGAGAAACAGCTCTGGAGAAGCTGCAGAAGCAGAGTTTGGGCACAGATGGATTCTTCCCTCAGGCTACAAAAGACAAAGAACATCAGAGAGCAAAAGGGCTTGTGCTTACCCTCCAAAGCCTTGTAACTCTCTACAAGGGACTCTCCTGTAGGCATCAATCTTCGTAAAAAGAATGCCAATCAAAGAGGAAGAAGATGGAATGGACAGAACACTGTACTAGGAGTATGAAAGCACCAGACCCAGTCTGACTCTGCCCACTGTGGGGCAAGGAAATTCATTTCTGATCCCCGGTCTCTTCACCAATATTATACTACTATAAGACTTGACCTGCTTACCCGAGGTTGTTGGGACAAGCACGTGAGAAAATGTTTATGAAAACATTGCCTAAATAAAGTGAGTTATAGAAATGTGAGGTGTTATTTTCAATAACAACCAAATCTTGTTAATAATAGGGGAAAATGTGTAGGTGGTTAGGGAGAGTTGTATGGGAATTCCCTATAATTTTATTTTTTTTTTAGAAGGTACTGGAGATTGAACTTGGGACTTTGTGCATGGGAAGTAGGTACTCAACCACTAAGCTACACCCTCTTCCCTCCCCTATACTTTCGATGTAACTTTTCTGTAATCTAAAACTTCTCTAAAAACAAAGTTTATTATGAATTTTTAAAGAATAATAATAATAATCAAATATTTCAAATCAGAAGAACATAAACTAGTAGGAAGCAAAAAAAAATTACAAGAAAAATCTGTCCATTTAGAATAGCAAAACTCATTGTCTTCAGTTTTGTTTATATGATTATTACAGTATAATAAATTCTGACCTACTTTTGCTTTAATTTACTGTAAAAATCCCAGAAGATCTTCAAATCAAGACCCGTGAAGTCCAGAAAACATTTATATTTTAAGCTACTCTCCTTCTGTTGCACCTAAAAATTTATGAAGACCAGAAAAAAATAAAATTAAAAAAATTCATTTAGAGAACTAATGTAATGCTTCATTTACCTCCCTCTGCTAAGGGATGAGGTGGCTCCACATAGGTGATACTCCCATATAACTGATCCTTAACTAACAGAAAGTTTATAAGCGACTATTTTTGCTATGAAGTTTTCTAAAAACATACATGTGTATACACATAATCCACCACCCCCCTGCCCCACACCTACATACATATCCATAAGGCTTCCTGACTTCTTAACACAGAACCCTGAACATAAGTCAATCTTTTCTTAATAAATACCCTCCAGGATTCCATTGCAGCATGTTTGTCCCTTCCCTGCATGTGGGCTGAAAGCTATCAATTATGCTGTAAACGCATCTCCTTCCCTAAGCATCTCCTTCTAATTTGCTGTTTTCTGCTATGATAAGCAGTGCCTGAATATCAAAGGCCAGAAGAACCATATATAGAGTCAGTAGCCCCTGAGTAGTGCCCTGAAGCAAAATGAAGGTCAGAAGTGGATACTCTTGGATATCACACATCAGATAAGCCATGATTTCTGTGGTGATGGTGGCCAGAATCTTCCTTTGAATGAGTTTTCACTGTGCTTTAAAGAAGTGACTGTATAGTAATAGAAGGTGGAGAGGATACTGCAATATTGTGAATATAATTAGTCCCACTGAATGTTATGCTTGGGAGTGGTTGAGATGGGAAAGTTTATACTGTATATATGTTCTTACAAGTAAAAAGAAGGAAAAAAAAAAAAAAAAAGAAGAGCGAGCAACTAAAGAGACAATGACAATTAAATGCAATACATGATTCTGGATGGGATCTAGCAAGAGAAGAGAACAGACTCAAAGGAACATTATTGGGACATATGAAAAAATTGGAATATAGACTGTAAGCTTTATATCAATGTTAAATTTTTTGAACTTGATAACTGCACTTAAGGTGGTTACATAAGTGAATATACTTGTTTGTAGTAAACATACCTGGCAGTATTACGTATTCAAGGAATATGATGTACACAACCTATACTCAAGTGTTCAGAAAATGAATAGATAGATAGATAGATAGATAGATAGATAGATAGATAGATAGATTTGACAGATAAAATAATATGGCAAATGTTACAATTGGTGAATCTGGGTATTTGGGGGATGGAGGTATGCTGGAGTTCTCTGTATAAGGCTTAAATTATTTTTGTAACTTTCTTGTAAATTTGAAAGAATTTCAAAATAAAAAGTTAAAAAAGAGTGATTGTAAAAGTCAGTATAATAAAGATTTCAAACTCTGGTATTATTCATAATGGATTTACTAAATTAAAGGGTATTTGGTAATTTTTAAGCAAGTAGAATTCACCTAGACTACAATAATAATTCCCATAGGACTTAGACATAAATTCCATGAGCTTTAGCCCAGTCTACCACCAGCAACTACAGTTAGGAATCTTTATGATCTGTCTGTAGAGCTACTCCAGAAGACCTCACCAACACGGCCATATGCATAGTCTTCCACTGAATGACACCATAAATACCCAATATTTCACAACCCGTGGCTTTCCAACCAAGGTGGGCAGGATGCCCACCATACCCATTTGTACTACATGGCTGGAACAGGGCAGATTCACAGGTTGGTTTTTCATTTCCCCTAATTGCCATTCATTTTTCCTAAAGGAATGAAGTCTAAAAAATGGGGAAATACTACCAGGTCATGGGCGAGCTGCTGGATGAACTGAAGAGTCTTGAGGAGCAGTGTGGCCCCACACACACTCTCTGCATCCTTTCTGCAGCGAGCACAAACAACACTCTGTTCTGCTTCTGCTCTTGCTGGCCGGAGGTATCCACTGATGCTCAAGCCCTGTACTCCCAAGCGCTCTGCTGATTCCTGACGGGTGCACAGGAACTTCACCATCAAATACTAGAAAGGTCAAGAGAGATTTAAAGAGATGGACTCAAAATCCCTGAAGACTGATTAAATGGAGATAAAGACATTTCTGGGAAGGTCCCCTATGTTCTCAATAATTTATTAGGTACGACTATGCCTAGCACTGGGGACATAAAAAAGTCTGTCATCTACAAGTAGAATAAAGACAGCACAAATGCTGAATGATGTCAGATTTTGGAAAAGATCACATTACTCCCTTTTCAAGGCAAAAACAGGGTAAGAAAGGATGAAAAAGAGAAATACATTTGCTCTGTAGCACAGACATTTTGAAACAGAAATCCGGTATATGATGAAAACAGTCAATGCCCTAAAGGAATCATCTCAGAGTCCCCAATTAATATATGCAAGCCATGTGCCGGGAGCCTAAGACATGGACTTGTCTGCTCAAAGCTAAGGCCGTTTTCAAAGCCAAACTTGTGTTCAAATTCTCTGCTTGTTACAGGAAAGGCTTCTCTGTCAAGGGCCTTTCAGAATCCACTACTCAACTGCCTAATATTTACTGAGCACCTACTATGTATAAGCCCTAAAGATAATTCTAAACCCTCTTATTTAAGCTTCTTACTAAGATTTATACTTGAGGTAAAAGTATTTTAAGTTGCCAAATAACCACTGCTCCTTTCATTGCTATGGAAACACATCATGGCGTTCTCTCTCTTTTGGGCATTTGTGCCTGTGTCTTGCTGTTCCCTCAGCCTGAGATGTCCTTCTCCACACCTTGGCCCAGCTAAAAAAAAAAAAAAGGCTTTACCCAACTCTCAACACTTGACACTACACCACCTTTCAGGGAAGCCTTCTCAAATGAATCCCAGGCTGGATTAGCTATTATTCCTTTGGGCTCCAACAGCCCCCTGTATGTCCTTTTACCACAGCCCATTTCATAATGTCTTATTCATTTCTCTCTCCCACTGATGCACCTCTGGGATTCTGGTTCTTGCACATGGCCTGGAAAACAATAACCTCTTAATAAACGCTTACTGAATAAAAGGGAGAGAATGGGCAAACACATGAAGGCCACAACTCTCTAATGCTTACTTTGGCAATTCTGCACCGTTGCAACTTGACATCTGCTTCATCCCACTCTTCTTCTAGCTCAAACCAGCCAATAGGATCATCCTCTCCAAGGTCATCAGATGAGCAACCAATCCTGTAAACACAAGGATAATCACAAAACATTTTCCTAATTCTAAACTTCTCAGGGGTCTAATGAATAAGGCACCATCTAAGTGGCATTCAACGTGCTTATGTACCCTATTAACAATCAAGGACTGAGTGTGGTACTTAGTACTTCTTTGAACATACTAGTTAGTTGGTGGTAACATCCTTTCCATTAGCCTCCACATCTGTGAAATGGGAATTATATCGGTCCCAAATATAGTCTTAGAACTAAGGAGAAAATTTGCTTCTCTAGATAATTGGCTTATCCAAAGAATGAGACATAAAGTCAAAGCACCTTAGATGAGCTCCTCAGGAATGAGGTACAATGCAACAGCTTGTCTGTGCTTCTGCAAAGAACCAAAGGAGAAGCAGGTTCAGCTTTCTTTCCCCAGGTCTGGCAAACATGTATATGACTGGCCTGAGGTTTGGGCCACTTGCACCAATTAAAGGATAAAAGCTTGAGGGCCTTCAGACCCTGTAGCTCCAGAAAAGGAAAACTTCAACCTTCACAGGCCTCATTATTCCTGTTCCTAATATCCTTCCAGGAAATCATTCTGGCCTTGAGGCTGAAGAAGCATAACTGTGCACCACTGCTTTTTAAAAACTGGATACCAAGATGCTACTTCCTTTCCAGGAATTACGTAAGTAGAAAGGAGAAAAAAGGCAGCCCACCATTGTTTTCAAAATAACATTCCTTAAAATTTACACTATTTAGTCTGTGATACAAGCTAGAAACACACAAATGTCCTCTATGTATAAGACAAGCAAACATAGGGGATTATGGCAAGAGGAGGAAGAAGACAAAGAACTCAGACTAGCTCTGCTACAGAGAGAAAAAATGTTTTCTCTTCTTAACATAAACCTTTCATGATATAGTTGACCATTAAAACCACTGGGACAGGAGGTATTCTGTCTTAGCCCAAAACCATATCAAAGAGTTTCATCAGTATCGTGTGTTTGAGGATTTTTTAAATTCACTTTTTGGGAGTGGTCAAGGAAATCTGTGAGATAAAGAGAGCTGGTGGAGTGTCAGAGAACACTACAACATAGCAAGCAGGATGGAAAAAAAGAGAGCTGCAGCAGCCAAATAGCTGATCCAGCCCAGAGTGTGCTGACTGACCAATGTCTGAACAGAGGATCTTAAAAAAGAAAAAGAAAAAAAAAGTCAAGAAGATAGATAGCATGTACATCAACGTTTTGAATTCCCAACTAGAGAGGGATTGCTAAAATGTAGGGCAACCAAATCAGGACTTAAGAGTCAGGCTGGTAGGGAAGCGGCTGTGGCTCAATCAGTAGGGCTCCCGTTTACCATATGGGAGGCCCCAGGTTAGGTTCCCGGGGCCTCCTGGTGAAGGCAAGCCCGCCAGCACGGCATGGTTAGCTGACCCAGCAAGCACAAGCAGCAAGGGGGGGATAAATGAATAAATAAATAAAATCTTTTAAAAAAAAAAAGAGTCAGGCTGGAACTAGGAGCTAAAATCACCAACGGAGTAGTGAACAGACCTGCATTTAGGTTTAAAAAAAAAATCATCCTATATAAGGTATGAAAGATCTTATTTAATAGCAAGTCTAGGGAAAAAGACCTATTTCAGTATGTCACAAAAGTGGGACATGGCTGCTTAAAAAGTATAGGGAAGCAGATGTGGCTCAAGTGATTGGGCTCCCTTCTACCATATAGGAAGTCCAGGGTTTGATTCCTGGGGCCTCCTGGTGAAGGCAAGCTGGGCCATAAGGCGAGCTGGCCCAAGCAGAGTGCTGGGCCCCATGGAGTGCTGACTCGCATGGCATGCTGGCCAATGTGGAGTGCTGGCCCGCGCAGGAGTTCTGGCCCACACAGAGAGCCGGCCTGCACGGAGAGCTGGCACAGCAAGATGACAACAAAAAAGAGACATAGAGAAGAGACAATAAGAGATGCAGCAGACCAGAAGGTGGCGCAGGATCGGTTCCCAGTGCTACCTAAGGAGAAGACAAGCAGATACAGAAAAACACACAGCAAATGGACACTGAGAGCAGACAGTGAGCGCAAAAACAATGAGGAGGGGGTAGAAATAAATAAATAAATCTTAAAATAAATAAAATAAAATAAAAACAAAACAAGTGTAAAAAAACAGCTAGTATTTAGGGAATTAAAATGAATATTTAAAAACAATACAAAAACAACTGTAACCTCTGGCTATTATGGAAAAAGAAAAGCATCTTATAAAAAAAGGTCTAAGTGTGTGATGGGAGGGAGACTTTAGGAATGAGGGAGATTTCCTGTAATTGGTTTAGAGGGCCAAAATTAAGACCACTGAGTAGAAATTACAAAAGTAAATTTCAACAGAGCATATTCAAATAACTGAGTGCCTTGGTATGCAGTGAGATCTCCATCATTACAAGCATTCACAGAGAGGCTAAATGACCCTGAAAGAATTCCAGCATAGAGTGTGAATTATCTAGATCTCTGCTATTCAAAGTGTGGTCTATAGACCAGCAGCATCAGAGTCACCTGGGAGCTTGTTAGAAATGAAAGAGTCTCAGGCCTGACCCCAGAATCTGCATTTTAACAAGATCCCTAGGTGATGTGTATGCACGTTAAAGTTTAAATAGTACTTTACTGGATATTTATTTATTTTTTTATTATTATTATTTTTTAACCGAGAGGTCCCGGGGATCGAACCCAGGTCCCTCCATATGGAAGTCGGACGTCCAACCATTTGAGCCACATCCATCCCCTTTTACTGGATATTTAAAGGTGTCTGTTAATCCAAGCAGCGAAATTCCGCAGCATAAACAGCAAGTCTAGGGCTCAGCTCCACAGTTTTAACTACCAGTAATAAGGATGGTGATACACTCCAAGGAGCACCAATGACCTCTGCAGCTAAGTCCAATACACACACTTTTAGACTCAACTTACTGACTTCTGGGTAACATTTGGCCATGTTGCTCACCCCTGCTTTTTTTTTTTTTTTTTTTTTTTTTTTCCGAGGGAGATAAGCTGGACTTTATGACACTAAGTCACCCCTGCTTCTTGGCTTCATGATGACATAGTCCTGGTTTTTCTGCTACTTTTCTGGCTGTTTTCTTCAGCCTTCTTTCTTCTGTTTTCCCTTAAAGTCTGGTATCCCTCAGCAGGTTGACCTTAGTTTTCTGCTCTTCCCAGTCCTTATACACTCTTCCAGAATGATCTCTTCTAATCTCACATTAAAAACTATCATTTAAATCTCTCTCAAATCTGTACCTTCAGCATAGACTTCTCTTCCAGGCTCTAGACCTATTTATTCAATGGGCTACTGGACAAACATCTCAGAGGATTCCTAGAATCCCAAATTCAAAAAGAACAAAACTAAGCTCCTCATCTTCCCCACAAATCTGTTTTTTTCTGGGTATTTTCTATCTTAGAGAAAGGCACTACCAATTTACCTACCTGTCCAAGCCAAAAATCCAAGATTCACTGCTACCTAAGCTTTCTCCCCTCAGCTGCTCCACATTCACCAGTCAACAAGTCCTTTTGCTTCTACCTTCTAGCTCCCTCTCTTTTTCTTAAAGCTTTGTTTATTTCTCTCCCATCCTCATTGTTTGCACTCACTGTCTGCTCTCTGTTTTTTGTGTGCTCGTCTTCTATATTTTGTTTATTTTTTTTAGGTGGCACCAGGAATGGAACCCGGGACCTCCCATGTAGTAGGCAGGTGCCCAACTGCTTGAGCCACATCCACTTCCCCTGGCTATCTCTTAAATCTGTCCACATCTCTCCACCACTGCTGCTGCCACTCCAGTTGAGGTCACCCATTTCTGGCTTGCCTACGTGACAGTGACAGCTTCCTCTCACTGTGCCCTCCAGGCTTCTCTCCTCCAAACTATGCTATAACATAGCATGCTCCAGAGTGAGATATGAGACTTCTAAAACACACACATGGTCTCCTTGCTCTTCTTGAAACTCCTTGGTAATATCCCTCCCCACCCCCAATACACGTACATACACATACTGCTTTAAGGATATAGTCTAAACCCCAAAATGAAGACAAAAAGATCTTTAATGACCTGGCTCTTTCTTAGCTATCCAGCCACCTCATCTCTCACCACTCCTACCTCACAAAATACCTCAGCTATGTGGGACTTTTTGGTTCCTTGACTGTGTCACACTCCACCTCTGGGTCATCAGACCTGTTCTTCTGTGTGGGACACTCTTTTTCTACCTCTTCAAGTAGCTAATTAGCTCTACCTCATCCTTCAGTTCTTACCATAAACAATACCTCCTCTATGAAGCCCTTCCTGATCATGTGAGGTACTGTGCCATGTGCTCCCAGAACACCCTACCTCTCCTATCTTAGTGTTCATCACACTGTTGATACAGCAAGTTTTATTGTCTGTCTTCTAACTAAATAGTAAGCTCTATAAAGCAGGGACTGTGCCAATTTGCTCATTACTATATCTTCATCACCTAGAATTGGGCCTGGCACATAGTAGGTACTAAATAAATATTTTCAATAAAAGCAGGAATTGGGGGATAGGATGGGGGTAAGTTTGGGGGGTATGCATAAATTTCTGTAGCTGAGTAAGACTGGAGACCTCAGGTCGTCCACAGTGCATGAACGTATCATTACCCAGCCATTTTGAAAATGCATGCCCCTGGTCATAGAAGAGATTGAATAAAAGTGTGTAAGTAAGTTAACATCCACATCTTCACATACAATGCTAGAAAGCAACACATGCTCATGGCCCCTGAGGATGGGCTAGCAGTACCTTTTCTATAAAGATAAGTAGGCATATTTCATTAATAAGAGAAAGTATAGATTGATATTAAGTATAAAGATTTTTATTCTGCTCCTTACCTGCTTTTTACAAATTGCCTGAACTCCTGAAGCTTCCATTTATCATATTTTTCAAACCTTTTGAAGTGTTCTTCTGCATGAAATTTATCAGAAAGTGAGTTATAGGCAAATACCAATCCACACTGGGCACCAATGCCCCCACGTCGAACCTGGAAAGAGAGATCAGGATATCAAAGGGGCAAAAGCTCTGTGGCTGTTTTGTTTCCAAATAATAGGTTAAAGTCAAACAGCTTAAAGCAAAGTTAAAACTAATGAAACAATATTTCAAATACAATAAGTTCTGGAAAAATAAGAAAACTGCTTCCCAATGTTATGCGTTTTAACACAAGAAATGATTCTTTACCTTTCTCAATTGCTATATTCACACCATTCATGACTTAATTTATTCAATTCATCTTTGTGCCCCTGCCCTTTGTTACCTGCATAGAGCTACATGCTGTATGCGCAAAGTAAACAATCATTACGTTAAATGAAAAACCAATGATATGGACCTCTGAAATGCAATCCTATTTTTTTTTTAATGTCCTTTATCAGGTTGAGGAAGTTCCCTTCTATTCCTACTAGGTTGAGAGTTTTTATCATGAAAGGGTGTTGAAATTGGTCAAATGTTTCTTTCTGCATCAATTGAGACAACTGGGGTTTCTTTTATTTTTATTTTTATTTTTTTTTATTTTTTAAGATTTTATTTATTTATTCATTAACCCCCCCCTTGCTGCTTGTGCTCGCTGGGTCAGCTAACCGCGCCACGCACGGGCTTGCCTTCACCAGGAGGCCCCAGGAACCGAACCCGGGGCCTCCCATATGGTAAATGGGAGCCCCACTGATTGAGCCACAGCCGCTTCCCTGGGGTTTCTTTTAAAGGCAGAGTAAATTGGATTGCTGACAGCCTGAATGAAATGCAGTCCTATTTAAAAGAAAAAAAAAGAAGAAAAAAAAAAGGAGTAACCTTGTAGAGTTCGCTTAAAGAAGGTAGTATGAGAATTACCATAATTCTGATCTGTGTAACCTGGAAGGCAGATTCAGTTCCTGAAGAAAAAATAGTACTTGCTCTGGTTTTTCCAGTTTCTGTAAGAAAACCTGAAAAAAGGAAAAATTAAAGTTAGGATGACTGACTCATGTTATAACCCTAAGAACTAAGAAGCTCAACAAAAACCAACTACATCTTTTGAGGCAGGGAGGTAACTAGTCTATCTGGCGCCTTCGTGGAAGTTAGAAAAAAACTCCCTTCTGGATAGAAGCAGCCCCACTGACAAACCACTCAGAAAGCAGAGTACTGGCCAGGTACAACCTCCTCAACTTATAGGCAGCCCTGCTCTGAGCTAAAAATAAAGAAATCATCTTCCTGAGCCAATCCTAAATCTATGACTGATGTCTGTCTGGGATGATAAAGGTAGGCAGGCTTACAGGCTGAGAAAGGAGTGAGACAGTTTTGAGAACACTCTGTAAGGAAAGATTATGAAAGACTTTGAAATGGGGGTGGAGGTGGAGGGAAGATTATACCAGGTATCCTGTCTTTGGGTTATCTCCACCTTTCATGGTCTGTTATTTTATAACTCCATAAGCCACAGAATGCTAATAGTAATGCAAATGATTCTTGTCCACAGAAATAAAAATTGTCACCCATGGAAATGCAGATGATTATTCCATATGAATATTGATCAATTTTTTATCTATCTGTAAATTCCTTTCAGCATTCCTAATTGTGTAATTTCTTAATTCTCCCTTGAACTGGTTGCAATGAGATTAATAACATTTTTATCATGTATTCATATTTTATATTTGTATGAGAGTCACAATCTTACTTTTATTTGTTGTTAATTACCCTTTAATAACTCACAAAAGGGTCTTCTGCTAAACCTAAGTTTGCCTTTCTCTTTCAAACCCTGTAATGGTATAAAATAACATGCATTTGAGCACGTCATTGCTAACTATTCTTCTGGGAAGCTGAATTTTTCTAAACCTATCTACTTTATCAATATGAAACGACTAAAACCAATTTCATGCTTCTATTGCTTTATACTGAGCTCTATGAAACAAAAGTTTGTGAAACTGAATCTTTATAAGGCAAAATGCAAAATTTGTCACCAAAACCAAGCAAATTAAATCCAAGGGAACTTTTGCTTATTCACAGAGGGAAGCTATCATATGATTATCAAACACTAATTTTGTCAACAATTTTAAGAAATCATACAGCAAGAAATTTATATAATTCCAATAACAATACTATACACTGTCCCACTTATTGAACTGTCACCTTTTCCCAGAGATCTGGATGCCTCTGCCTAATTAAATCTACTGTAAAGGCTGAAATAAAGCCTAGAAGTTACCTGAATAGTTAACAATTCAAATTAGTCTTAAAGTACCAGAAGCAAACATTTAAGTCAATGGAATCAGAAAGACTATTTTTAAATAAAAATGCCATGAAACACATATTTAAGTTGTTTTCAAAAGGCGAAAAAACAATAACATTTGTGCATGCTCTTTTTTTTTTAAGACAACAGCTCACATATCTGTGATATTTTACAATTGTTTATCCTCTCACCCCTTGCCAAATATATTCTTCTAAAATGACAAGAGAAAAAGAGGAGGATTGTGGGAAGATGATGACAGACTACCAGGCAGAGGTGATTACACTCACAAAAACAACAGAGAAAGAGGCAAAAGCTGTCCGAGGGACCTGCTGGGGGGTCAGGACAGGTCAGATCAGGACAGTGCTACACAACTCCCAGGAGGGTGAGGGACAGAGAAATGAAGAAGCTGAAATGACAAATGTCAGTTACTAAGCCCCCGTGGCAGCTGGGAAGGGCTCCCCCCCCCACTACCCCCGCTCCCTGATATTAAGCTGGGGTAAAACCCGTGGCTTGCTGAAGCCAACTGAGAAGAACAGACGTCTTCCTTCCTGTCAACTGTTTCAAAGGAAAAGGGAGGGTAGATCGGGGTGCTTTTCTTCAGTGAATTCGGCCAGCAGAGCTTGCTTGAAGATTCAGCACAGGAAAACGGGAAAGCCAAGACTGAAACACCTCAGTGGAAAGGTGCATTAAGTAGCGCCATCTGCTGGCAGGTATGGTAATTGCATGGACAAAAACTCCACACTCCCTGTATCCAACCCCTGCGAGAAAATCTTCCCCCCAGTAGTGAGTCCCTGGCCTGATTTTGAAAGCTTAAGCTGGGCAATTTTAAAGACTGAGAATAAGTTGAACAAAATTTCAAAGAAAAGCTGTGGGAAAAAAAATGGGCAAGAGAGAGAAATTGATCATCAGAGTAAATTCACCAACATATTCAGATGCCTAGATAACAGCAAAAATTTATAAGCTATACTAGGAAATAGGAAGAGACAGCCCAGCCAAAAAAACAAAGCAAATATCCTGAAGAGATACAGAATTTGAGACAATCAGTGATAATCACACAACTCTCCTAAATCACTTCAAAGAATTTATAGAAAATATGACAAAAGAAGTAAAGGATATTACTTCTAAAGACACTGGGAGAGCATAAAGAACAATTTGAAAGCCTGCAAAGAAAAATAACAGACCTTATGAGAATGGATGAGATTTAAAATACATTAGAGGCACAGAGGAGCAGATTTGAATTGCCTGAAGACAGAATTAGTGACTTCGAAGACAGACTATCTGAACTGGAAAAGACAAGAAAACAGAAAGAGAAGAGAATGGAATTCCTAGAGTCTCAGGGAATTGAATGACAACATGAAATGTACAAACAGTTGCATTATTGGTGTCCCAGAAGAGGAGAGTGGAAAAGGGGCAGAAAAAATATTTGAGGAAATAATGACTGAAAAGTTTCCAACCCTTATGAAGGACATAAATATCAATATCCAAGAAGGACAATGCACCCCAAACAGAATAAATCCTAAGAAACCTACTCCAAGACACCTACTATTCATAATGACAAATATCAAAGATAGAGGATTCTGAAAGCAGCAAGAGAAAAGCTAAACAACACATACAAGGGAAACTTGATAAGATAAAGTACAGACCTCTCATCAGAAACCATGGAGGAGAAAAGAAAGTGGTATGAAGTATTTAAGGTACTAAAAGACAAAAACCGTCAGCCAAGAATTCTGTATCTGGCAAAACTTTCCATAAAAAATGAGTGTGAGCTCCAAGTCTTGACAGACAAACAAAAACTGATAAGATTATGTTACCAAAAGACCAGATTTGCAAGAGATACTAAAGGGGGTGCTGCAGCCTGAAAGGAAAAAACAAGGGTGAGAGATTTGGAGAAGAGTTCAGAAATAAAGATTATTAGGAACGGCAAACTAAAAGATAAGAAGACAGACAACAGCATGGTATGACAACCAGAGAACCAAAGGACGAAATGGATGAATTAAGTAATGCCTTTACAGTAATAACACTGGATGTTAATGGATTGAACTCCCCAATCAAAAGACACAGACTGATAGAATGGATAAAAAAATAGAGCCGTCTATATGTTGTCTACAAGACCCACCTCAGACGTAAGGACACAGCCAGGTTAAAAGTGAAAGGTTGGAAAAAGGTATTCCATGCAAATAGTAACCAAAAAAGAGCTGGAATAGACCAGATAAATGTACAATAACAATATTATAGTATATGAACAATAATGATTCAGTGCAACTAGCAAATTGTTCCTGTGATTAGTATTCTGTAAAGTTTCTTCATACGAAATAAACACTTGCTTTTAATTGAGGAGGACTGGAGAAGAGACATATTTTTGGAAACCTCATATTACTTTAACCCTTTCTTATGCATACTCGTTAATTAAAATAACCCATCTGGATCAATAATGATTTAGCATGACTACTGCTGAAAAAGATTTTGAGTTTTTCTGCCTCATAAAATCATGAGTTGACATACTGTTATCTGCTGTAATTCATTCCAATAAGATGTGAAGAATTCCCAAACAGGAATTTGATTATCCAGAAACAATTATGACCTAAATGAAATTAAATAACTAAACCAATTATTTTATTCTTAGAGATTATGTGCAATAGTTAGAGCTGTAATATAAAAATTAGAATTATGTTATAATTAACTTCTATTATATTAAAATTATTATTTACATTTATAAATGTTTGTTGCTATACTATCTATTTCTTATAATTGATTATATTAAATCTAACCTGGCCTTGCACTGTCTTTAAAATTTTTAATTTCTTTCAATCTATTTTTCTATTTATTTTACAATAAAGGTCTTTTTTTTTTTTTTTTTTTAAAGATTTTATTTATTTATTCATTTATCCCCCCTCTGCTGCCTGTGCCCGCCGGGTCAGCCAACCACGCCGTGCGGGCGGGCCCGCCCTCACCAGGAGGCCCCGGGAACCGAACCCGGGACCTCCCATATGGCAAACGGGAGCCCCACTGATCGAGCCACAGCCGCTTCCCAATAAAGGTCTTTTTAACAGCTAAAAAAAAAAAGCCATTGATTACACACTTTGGATGGATCATATGGTATGTGAATATATCTCAATAAAATTGCTTAATAAGTAAATAATTGTGTAAGAATAGCCAGAAATAGCAGCTATGTACAGCAGGGGAAGCATAGAGAGATCAAAAGGTGAAGAATTTTGTTTGTTTTTTTATTATTATTGAAATAATGAAAATGGTCTAATAATAACTGAAGTGATGAATGCACAACTATGTGATTATACCAAATACCACTGATTATATACTTTGGAAAAAAATTCAATTGGGATATAGGAAACTGATAAAATGTCAGTTGATTTTGCTATCTATAAATGCTTTGAATAAAATATGAGTTTAAAACTAAAAAAAAAAAAAAAAAAAAAAAAAAAAAGAATAATTATGATTGCTAAATCATTATACAGAGTCTTTATATTATAAAATAGCAAAAATGTGAATATTCTCGCTGTCCTGATTTTGTGATAATCAGGGTAGGCTAAATATTCGCTATATTAGAAACCATGCATGTGTCCCCAGACCTAATTTTTCTCCCTAGGTCTGGTTTATAGAATGCTGGTAATAAACCAAGCCTGATTAATTTTATGTCCATCCTGTATGGGAAATGACTGTAACTCTAGGAATCTTTGGTCAACCTTAAGAGATGTAGCTGGGGGATGGATGTGGCTCAAATGGTTGGGCATCCATCTCCCATAGGGAGGGACCTGGGTTTGATCCCTGGGACCTCCCGGTTAAAAAAAAAAAAGAAAAATATAGAAGGCGCGTGGGCCGTCAGGTCCCATGCGTGGGTGCACCGCCAAGCCCCGCAGCAAGATGATGATGTAACAAGAGAGTGACACAAGGGAGAGCCAAGATGAGATGCGCCAAAAAACCCGGAACTAAGGTGGCGCAGGCGGTAGGACGCCTCTTTCCCAAAATGGAGGTTTCGAGGATTGAATCCTGGTGAAGACAGGAGGAGAAGGATGAGAGGAGAGGGCAGGAAACAGACACAGAGAATTGCCCAGCAAATGGACACAAAAAAAGCAAAACCAGGGCAGGAGGGGGATGTTAAAATGGATAAAAGTAAATAAATAAATTTTTTTGGGGGAAAAAAAAAATAGCAAAAGGTTAATACCTGAAATTACAGAAGCTGGCTAGAGTAGTCCCACCCCTTTAGCCAGCTCACTGTAGACTTAACCTCACCCTAGTATATGCTTACTATTGTGACGGTAATTCTAGATGGAGCTCATCCTTGTGTACGCTTACTATTGGGATGGCAACCACTCCATCCTCCTCTGTTTAATATCCATATGGAAAACCATGTGATTGATCTCTATTCTGTACTTTCCTATCTCAGAACCTTGATCTCTGGAAATGATTGTAACTTTGCAACCCCCTGGTTTGGGGCCCACCCCCAGCTTGTTCAGCCCCTTAATGTTTATTAATGAAGAAGGAACCTGTCTCCAGCTCCACCTCAATTATTCATTAGCACCCTGATGTTATAAAATATTAGAATTTCTGCAGATCAGGGAGGCAGTTTTGGGCCAGAAGGCCACTGTGCTCCATTGCTTGCACAACCAATAAAACTCTTTGGGGAAAGGAAAAAAAAAAAAAACCAATAATGAAGCTCTGATACATGCTACAGCATGAATGAATCTTGAAGACATCATGTTGAGCAAAATAAGCCAGACACGAAAGGACAAATATATGAAATACCAAGAACATCCAATTTTCATAGAAACAGAAAGGAGTTTACAGGTTATCAGGGACAGGGGGAATGGGGAATTTTGCTTAAAGAGTACAGAGTTTCTGTTGGGGGCGATAAAAAATTTTGGTAATGGATGGCTAACTGTACACATAAGAGTGCTTAAAATAGGAAATTTGTGTTGTATATTTGTCACCATAATGATAATTTAAAAAAAAAAAAAAAAGGAAAGGAAAGGAAAACACCATAAAAAAATAATCTAAACTTAAAATCAGATAAAATAGAGTATTTTTATATTCCAAGAGGAGGAATCTCTGTTTCTCAAAACTGAAGTCTGTGAGTACCTGTGAGTTGTTGTGGGTCATTAACACCTAGACAAATGATAAAGAAACCACAGAAATGCTTCAGGAATTACTGCTTACTGAAAAACAATCTGAAGTGGCCCCTGAAAATGTTAAAGGCTACAGTGGGATCTCATGCAGCTGATTACTGAGCCCACCTTGGGCCTTTTCATTCACTAAAAATGGACAGATTCACCACTTACCATCCCTAGTCCACGGTTCAACAAGGAGGTTTTCAGGTCCTGACTTATCTTCTTTTCCTTTGACATCACAGGCCTGAAGAGTCAACTGGAGAGGTTTACCTGACCAAAAGAGAGAGAAAGAGCCATTAGCAAGCAATACAAAGACATGAAAGCTAGCATGCACATCAGTGGACATGGAGTGCCTGACCACCCAGACTGCTGACTCAACTGCACCCATTTAAAAGCTAAAACAGAGAAGTAATTTTATTTATTTATTTATTTATTTATTTATTTATTTATTTTTTACCAGGAGGTCCCAGGGATCGAACCCAGGTCCCTCCATATGGGAGACGGACACACAACCATTTGAGCCACATCCGTCCCCCAGAGAAGTAATTTTAGACAAAAGTTGACACCACCTTTATTGCTTTCCTGGAAGACATAAAGTGCCTAAAGTACAGCTTATATCCCTGGGTGTTTCCAAGGGGAGGTCTCTAGAACAAGCACTATTCAGAAACAAAGCACACTGTAAGATTTATTACTACCATAGACTCAGAATATTTGGGTGAGAAGGGGAGTTTTTCCTAAGATACTGTTTGGGAACCAATCATTAATTTTATTGCAATTGCATTTAAACATATAAATAATGGTTTGGGTCTTGTTCCTTTCAAACATGTTTAGGCAAATTTTGAAAATTTCAAAAAACTGTAAAAATGACCTTTTGTTTCACTGATCTGAAAATATTTTTTCTTTTAAGAGTATAATGAATATTCATGAATCTACTAGCTTAAAACTAGAACTAGAACATTATCCAACTCAGAACTAAAATATTACCAATAACATACATTTCCCTTAATTCCTTATCTATCTAATATAACCACCAATCTGAATTGAACTTTTATGGAAAACACTTCAGCCTCCAGACACTACCTATCCCTTTCATCCAGGCATACCTGCTACCAGCCCTCTACCACAGCCTACTCCAAAAAAGAGATCTCTCCAAGAACTGTTCTCATCAATTGTCTGATGTTAAAAATTAAACATAGAAGAAATTATTAAGTCATATCAAAGACAAAAGGTCCAAATATCAAATCAGAAATAACCCAGTAATGCCTCTATTAATAAAGAGGATGAATCTACTATCATACTTTGGGGGCAGAAATTTTACCACTAGAGGCCGGATAGTAAATTGGTTGCTACTCACATGCTGACTGCAGTCATTTGGGAGTTCTACATGGGCTCCTGTATTGAGAAGCATTAGGAGGCCCCATCCTGGGTCAGTAGTAAAGTGCTAAAATGGCCTGGTGCTGGGCACAGGAGGGGGAGCAGTGGCAGCCTATATACATGCCCTTCCAGCCTGCTGTCATAGGCTCCAGTTAAAGAGTACTTCAACTTCCCAACCCTTTCAGTGTACACAATGAGATACTCCGGAATTTACCAACGATGACTGTAATCAACTGGAAATCAAATATAAGTGACTAGGCCAGTAAATCTTGGCAGTACAGCCACGATGACACTCAGGTGTCCTATTCTGCTGATGCTGCCACACATGAACCAACATCCTTCTTCTACCAGTCAAAATTTGGTACTCAGAGGACATGTTCATTGAGGAATTATAACTACAAGTTAGTTCACAAACTACCAGAGAAAACAGGAAGATGCCAGGAGGTCACATGATGAGGAAGGCATTTCCATCATCCCTAGGGTCATTTACCATATTTAAGGAGCAGGTTCTGCCTGACTGATGCCATTGATGAGATGAGGGATGAGGCATCATACTGTGTGTCCAGGTGGTCAGTGATGGTACATAGAGAGCTCATCACTTTGGCAACACTTCCTCTTGCTAGTGCAAAAGCCAGAAGAGTCAGTTCTACCTCTGGGGTGGAAGAGCAGCTATAAACAAAGAGCAAAAAACTTTACTTCTTAAAAACATGACAAAACCGAGGTAGCTCAAATATCATGTAATTGGTCACCATAACTAAAATTAACTTGCTATATGCTTTCTATATGTTTATCAGAAATAATTTTGCATAATTCTTAAAATAAGGAATAACTAAATCAACCCAGAGGACCTGGGAATTAAATCCTCGCATTTGTAACCTTAGACTATAAATATTAACATTAACAATATCAATTTTAACAAATCAAACATTATGAATGGGTTTCAAATAAACCAAAAACAAATGAGCTGCTGCCATAAGCCTCTGCTTTTAAGAAGCCTTAGGAAATGAGTTGGCTTAGCCAGAGAGTTGCAGGTTTATTTCTTTAAGCACCAACAATTTATTTAGAACTACTCCATATCACACTTCTCGGTCATTTTTCACACGTTACACTGAAACTTTTGAAACTCCATAATCTTCTGGATTGGTTTGTTATCTAATATGGCAATGTCCTCGGGGCTCACTGTGGCAGAGCTGAGTGCCCTGCACTAAGCGACCCTTTCTCTCAGGCTACCAAAGTATCCTTGCCCTTGCTCTACAGGTCATCAGGCCTGTCAGCCCTGTGTGTGAAGGTGAGCAGGCTCTGAGACAGCCACAGGCTGGGGACATGAATGAACTGAAAGGCTTTGCCTTATGGACTTTAAGACACCTCTCCTGGCTAGTCAGAGGAGCACTCCTCACTCTCCTCCAAATTCTTGAGGTCACATGATACTGATAGATAATGGATTTTAGATGGGTCAACTGTTATTTCACTTTCTTTTCAGGCACTAAAAATGAAACTATTTTTACTGGTGATCTTTAAAAGATTAAAGTATTTTTTAGAAAAAGCTTAACAATCATATATATCCTCTAAGTCCCACAATGAGTTTACCACATCAACCTTGTTTTTACCTAGTAATCCTTATGAGGAAACTGTCTACCTCTTCCAGAACATTGGGAGATAGGAAAGTTGAAAAATCCGTAGATCCTGGTGAGAGGGAAAGTGGAGGCATGTGCTGCAATGCCTTCCTAGAAGCATAAAATGTAAAATCAGAATAAAACCGCATATAATAGTGGGCAAAAATTAAATCGTTAAAATCTTATTTTTATTACTTTATTATGAACAGATAGTACTGCTATAGAGAACCTGATCTTTTACTTCTTATTTTGGATTCATAAAGCACACAACATAAACAAGCATTTTTTTCCCCCGGGGTCAAATAATGCTAGGTAGTTTAACAGGGTCTCATTTTTCTCTTTTTTTCTAAGGTTCTGTTTTCCTTTGTAAAAGCTTATGCAACTCCCTGGAATTAAGCAACAGTAAGAGACACATACACTCTACAGAAAAATCATTGAGCTCTGAATGAAAAAAACTGACCCCTGAAGCAGTGCAGTTTGTGGCACAGTAGAAATTTCATTCTATACATAGGATTTTAAAACCTATGGTATTTAAAGATCCACCATGAATTTTTTTTCTTCTAAATGGATTAGCACCTGTCACTCTCTATTCCTGTATGTGTTTCTTGGCCTTCCTGTCTAATGTCTGTTTTACCATCTCTTTTCCTGTCTCCTCTTATGTTTATCTTTCTAAACCCCACAATGGCTTTGCTTACTCTGAATTGGCAGCCATCTAACAAATTTATAGAATAAATAATTACCAAGTCCCTACTATGTGCCAGCAATTGTGCTAGGTGAGTGTACCATAAATAACTTGAAGGTATGCCATGAGCATATCAAAAAATAACTCAAGGGGAGCAGATGTAGCTCAAGTGGTTGAGTGCCTGCTTCCCATGTACAAGGTTCCAGGTTTAATCCTCCGTACCTCCTAAAAACAAAAACAAACAAGCAAGCAAACAAACGAAAAAACCAACTCAGGGGAGCTGGTGTAAGCTCAGGGATTAAGTACCTGCTTCGCACATAGGAGGTTCTGGGTTCACTACCCAGTTTCAGGTACTTAAAAAAAAAAAACCACTCAAAATTCTACAATAGTCATCTTATGGCAAGAGTGATGTGAATCTGAAAAATGTTACTGTTACATTTCGAAACAGAAACAATACAGCAAGCCAACACAATGAGCAATCTTTGGGCTGTGCCAGCATGATGGCTATACTCAGAGGCAGTTGATCAGTGAGGCCATTGATGTATATGAGTGGCATCCAATGATTTACTGAATTTATTTCCAATGATACAAGTAAACACTTTTGTTCCAATATATTCTTTTTTTTTATTAAAAGATTTATTTTATTTATTTATCCTCCATTGCTTGGAGTCACTGCTCTCTGTGTCCATTTGCTGAGTGTTCTCTGTATCTGCTTGTCTTCTCTTTAGGAGGCACTGGGAACCGAACCTGGGACTTCCCATGTGGGAAAGAGGCGCTCAATTGCTTGAGCCACCTCAGCTCAGCTCACTGCTTTGTTGTGTCTCTTATTGACTTTCCTCTTTGTGTCTCCTTGTTGCATCATCTTGTTGCATCAGCTTGCTAAGCCTGCCCACTGTACCAGCTCATCTTCTCCAGGAGGCACCAGGAATCAAACCTGGGACCTCCCATGTGGTAGGCAGGAGCTCAATCACTTGAGCCACATCCACTTCCCTCCAAAATACTCTTTTAATCACTTATTTTCCTCATTAATTAAAAAAAAAAAATAAGCTCTTTACTTTAAAATAGTTTTAGATCACTAATCTTTTAAAAGTCAGGAGTGAGTGAAGATAACATTGCAGATGAACTAGTACAAATGACCAGGTATATAAATTTAAAAAATACATTCACTCTTCAACAACTTGGCACATCTTCAGAAAAATAAGGGATAAAGTTCTTCCTCTTTCCCTTCCTGAACAATTTGGTCCATAAGCCATGAGGTGGGGTTATGTAAGGAAGGCATCCACATGTGTTTGAGAGGGAAGGCATGGTGACCCAGAGCAGGGTGAGAAAGTTATCTGCACAAAGGGACAGTGTGGCACACAGTGTAGGAGGTGAATTAGGTGAGGAGGGTGGTCTGGTGCAGGATATAGGAACTCAAGAAGCATAATGTGGTCACAGCAGTAGCCTGGCCAAAGATGTTGAAGCCTGAGAGAAAAAAGGAGAGTGCCCGCAGAGGAGCAGAGACCAAGGGGGTTGATTAAATAAGTAAATATATTAATGATGATGGGAGTCAGGTTTCTCATTAGAGAAGGGAGTTACAAATATAGCAAAGGAGAAAACTGGAATGAACACTGTAGAATTGGATTAGAATCAAAGGCGTAAGTATAAACTCATGGTTTTCAGTATCAAAGATAAAGAATTAAATGTAGATGTAAATGCAAGTATGTATGGTATGTGTATTTTTATATACCTACATATATTTCCTAGCTATGTCCACTGAGAAGGCCTGAGAAACCAACACACCCACAGCAATGAGTTCGGTTTCTAAATAGCATTCTCCTCTAAAAGGTATCAGCGTTCCTTAGAGAAATGGTTGATTCCAGGACTATGGCAGGGGATATTCAAGATAAGCCTGGACTATCTTGTTGTAAGCAAACAGTCCAAGAATGATGAGGACATATCAAAAGGACACATGAGCCAGACTGAAGGGATTTCCACTGGCTCAATCTGGGACAATATGAGATCAAAATCATGATATAATCCACTGAATAAACTAGGAATCCATGAGTCCATACTGATATATATATAAATGAAGAGTAAGTTTGATGAGGAACAGAATATTTACATAGTTTCAGAGTGCCTTTTCACAAAATACTTATTAATTACATAGGGAGAAAACATTTTACAGTGGAGAAGTCTGGTAGACACCACTTTAATCAAAAGATCGAAGTTAACATCACTAGCACTAGTACAATCTGAACTTGTGAGCCACCTGAGAGGATGCAATGGAAACACAGCATCAGTTCTGTGATAGTCCTGCTAATAATGCAAAACCTAAATTTAATCATGATGAAACATCAGACAAGCCAAAACTGAGGGACTCTTCAAAAATACTGGGCTGTAATTTTCAGAAGTATCAAGGTCATAAACGTCAAGGAAAGACTGAAAAACTGGTCCAGATTTGAAGGTGTGGTGGCTTAGAGTTATGTACCCCAGAAAAACATGTTCTTAATCCATTCCTGTGGGTGTGAACCCATTGTAATAGAACCTTTTGATGAAGTTACTTCAGTTAAGGCATGGCTTGACTGAATCAGGATAGGTCTTAATCCTGTTATTGGAGACTTTATAGAGAAAGCAACAGAACAAAGCCAGAGGGAGCAGCCAGAAGCTAGAAGTCAATGGAACCCAGAAGAGAAAGAAGATGCCACCATGTGCATTGCCGGGTGATAGAAAAGCCAAGGAGCCCCAAAGATTGCTGGCCAGCCAGAAGATACCAACCCTAGAAGGAAGCTAGCCTTCTATCTCTAAAACCATGAGTCAATAAATTCCTACTGTTAAGCCAACCCATTGTACAGTATTTGTTTTAGCATCCAGTCAACTAAAACAGCTTCTGGTACTGGAAAGTGAGGTGCTACTATGACAAATACTTAAAAACGTGGAAATGTCTTTTGAATTGGGTAACGGGTAAAAGCTGGAAGAACTGTGAGGTGCTTGACAGAAAAATCCCAGATTGCTTTGAAGAGACTGTCGGTAGGACTATGAACATTAAAGGTATTTCCTACGAAGTCTTAGAAGAAAACGATGAGCGTGTTACTGAAAACTGAAGGAAAGGTGATCCTTATTATGAAGTGGCAGAGAACCTGGCAAAATTGTGCTCTGATGTTGGATGAAAGGGAGAACTTGAAAGCAATGAACTTGGATATTAAGCTGAGATTTCTAAGCTAAGTATGGAAGGTACAGCCTGGCTTCTTACAGCTTATAGTAAAACACAAGAGGAAAGGTATATGCTGAGAATTAAACTCACAAGCACAAAGTAACCAGAAATTGATGGTTTGGAAAATTCTAAACCTATCCAGATAGTTTGCTCTGAGACTAAGGCTACAAGCAATTCTATCGGGAACCTTCCTAAGCTTCTGGGAAGTCAGTCCCCAGACGACAGGACTCCATATAAGGGTTTAACTGAACAACACTTTGCTAAAGAAAGTGTGGCTGAACATGGATCCAGGCAGCCATTTCAGTGGAAGATAGAATTTGAATCTCAGTTATCCAGGAAGGATATGGGAAAGTTCTATTGTCTGATGGTTTCGACCCACTTGAATTGCACACAAAGCCAATAAGGTTTGCTACAAAATTTGTATAAACAGAAGCACTACCACCTTGGACTAAAAGGGGCAGAGAAAGGATAAACTGAAGGAAGAATGACTTCAATGACAGAATCATGGAAATCAAGGTCTGGACTGAAGAGATCGCCTCTGGCCAAGAGAGTGGGACCCCTGACATATGTGGAAAGGGCAGGTCCAGTCCTGTGCTTGAAGGCAGGTCATATGCCCCAGTGCTTGGAGGGGGCAGGCCTTGCACCCTGATGTTCAGGGAGAATGCCACCACCCTATGCTCAAAGAAAGTGGGTCTATGACCCATTGTTCACAGAGAGCCTGGCTGCCATCGTGGTGCTTGGAGATGGTGGGGCCTACACCCCAGCGTTTGGAGAGAGCATGGTCTCTGTACAAGCACTTGGAAAGGGTGGGACTGCTGCTTCAGCAGACCCAGAGGACAAAACATTGATCTTCAGATGACTCTCAGACCTTGAATGGAATTTGCCCTGCTGGGTTTTGGACTTGTTTGGGACCCATGACTCCTGTTTTCCTTCCAATTTCTCTCTTCTGGAATGGAAATATTTATTCCATGCCTGTCCCACCATTATATATAAGGGAGCAATAACTTGTTTTCTAGATTTCACAGGTCCATCAGAGGGATTTTGCTTCAGGATAGACCACATCCATAATTTATTTTGATGATACTTTGGACTTAACTTTGTTCTAAAATGGCTTAAAGGGGGGAAGCGGCTGTGGCTCAATCAGTAGGGCTCCCGTTTACCATATGGGAGGCCCTGGGTTCGGTTCCCGGGACCTCCTGGTGAAGGCAAGCCTGCCCGCACGGCGTGGTTAGCTGACCCAGCGAGCACAAGCAGCAAGGGGGGGATAAATGAATAAATAAATAAAATCTTTAAAAAAAATAAAATAAAATAAAATGGCTTAAAGGGGAAGCGGCTGTGGCTCAATCAGTGGGGCTCCCGTTTGTCATATGGGGGGCCCCGGGTTCGGTTCCCGGGGCCTCCTGGTGAGGGCAGGCCCACCCGCACGGCGTGGTTGGCTGACCCAGCGAGCACAGGCAGCAAGGGGGGGACAGATGAATAAATAAATAAAATCTTTAAAAAAAATAAATAAATAAAATGGCTTAAAGCTTTAAGGATATGATAAAATGAATGCATTTTGCATGTGGGAAGAACATTTAGGTCTCTTTGGGGTCTTCTGGAGTTACCTACCCCAGAAAACATGTTCTTAAGCTTAATCCATTGCTATGAGTATGAACCCATTGCAAAAAGACCCTTTTGCTGAGGTTACTTCAGTTAAGGAATGGCCCAAATGAATCAGACTGGGTCTTAAACTTATTACTGGAGCCCTTATAGAGAAGGTCACAGAGAGAGAAGCCATGGGCACCAGCCAGAAGTTGCAAGTCAATGGAAACTAAAAGAGAAAGGAGAAGATGTTGCCATGTGCATTGCCATTTGGTGGAAAAGATAAGGAACCCCAAAGATTGCTGGCCACGCAGAAGATATCAACCCCAATAAATTCCTGTCGTCAAGCCAATCCATTGCATGGTATTTGTTTTAGCAGCTAGGAAACTAAAACAGAAGGAAACTAAGGAGACATGATAATAAAATGTAAAATTTGATTCTGGACTAGATCCTTCTGCTATAAATGACATTAATGGAACAAGTGATTAAAATCTGAGTAGTGTTTGGGGATTAGATGGTAATGTATAAAACTGTTACTTTCCTGATTTTGATGATTGTAGAAGAATGTTCTTGTTTATAGGAAATATACCCTACGGTATTGGGGGATGATGGGACATCAGGTTGGGAAATTACTCTAGAATGGCTCAGGAAGAAATAAAAATTCTTTGCATTGTATGTGCAGTGTTTCTCTAAGGTGCTAAAAAGTTTTATTGTTGAGCACTAACAAATCTCAAAAGATATCCAAAGAACAAAATATTAACAATATCTTTTTGTGTGATACTTTGATAACCTAAACTAATAGTGTCTATTATCAGTTACTGAACTTAATACAGTACTAAGAGTTCATTGTTATTGAAACTAGTTGTTTTGTCTTGTATATTAGTGCTGGGTCTTTCTGCCCTAATAGTTTTTAAAAGAAAATTTTCAAAAGTGTTCTACATTTAGAAATAAATTCGTTTAGTATTTTTGGAAAGATTTTACTCTTGGGTGAAAAGAGCCCTGAACTGATTGTCCAGAGACCTAGATTCAAACTGATCCATCTCTGCCTACTTGAGGGACCTTGAAGAAGGACATTATTTCCTCACCTATAAAACAGGGATAATTTTTTCAGATATATATCACAATCTAAGTAGGTAAAATAATATACAGCCTCTGAAAGTGCTTTATCCAATATAAAGTGCTATATAAATGTGAGTAACTGTTTCCCAATGGATAAGAAACAGGAGTATGTGTGGCACCCTCACAAGACTGGTGCACTTAGTGAACTGATGAAGAGGGAGGAAGTTGCAGAACCGTGCAAGGAGGAGTGGGAAGGTGGAATGGGCGCTTCCTCAAAGTCTATGAAGTCAGAACATCAATCAAAGAAAGAAGCAGAGTGAAGCCAAAAGGCACAAGCAAGAAACAAAAGGGGACCCGAGGCTGAGCATTTGACCAAGTCATGATGATAGAAGGCTGCTCAGTGACACTCCCAAAAGTGTGACAGAAGAATGAGTAGACTTTGCTGAGGCTGGAGAACACAGAGAGAGACTTACTGAGTATTGTGCAGCACTGTCTGGACAAAGGCTGGGTTTGTCTCCATGGAAGCCGTCACCAGAGATGTCAGCAGAGACCAATACCATATTGCAGAAGCATCTGAGACTGAGACCCCAGACTTCTTCACTCTCTGAAAGCCAACAGCCCTCAGACCATGAATTCTAGTGTCACATCCATCGCTAAGACAACGCTTTATGTTAATCTGGACATCTGTCAAGCACAAACAAAAAATTCAGTATTGGATTAACTTTAGTTGAGCAAATGCTAGGCTTCACACTAAAAGCAAAATAGTAGTTCACAATTCGACAAGAAAATACTAAAGATATACTTTGATGACAGAAATAAATACTGTGTGCAATGGAACTAGTATATAATAAATTTATCACAAAAGCATTGCTCAATCTAAGAAGTATAATGTGTAAAATTAAGGGTGGCTTTAAATCTTTAAATCACAAAGCTTCTTAGGAATTTATTAGTATTGAAAATTAACACAAAAAGCATAAAAAATCCTGATTAAATGCATGGTAAGAAAATTTCTAGATTTTTCCTAGAGTTCTGAAACTTGGATTGAGTTATAAAACAGTAGCTGGATCATAAGCAGTTGTGAGAGTTTCTTTTTAATAGTCAAGTCCAAATAGATGACATACACATGACTCACTTTTAAGAGGTGTCAGAATTTCTTATTTGGTTTGGAGAGAAGGAGGTGAAAAGTTAAAAAGGACACAACTTAGAGAAAAAGACCACCGTAGTATAAGACAGGAAGCTTCTACTCCACAAGCTTAACTACTTCTTTGCCCAGGGGTGAGACACAAAGACTCTACCTCCCTAAGCCTCAGTTCCTTTGAGCAAAGTAAGAACACTTCTTTTGGCCCAGGAAAGCATTAGAAGAAATGACACAAAACATGAAGCATTCCGGCTCCCTGAATGAAATAAGCCTGGAAAGAAATCACAGAACGTGATTATTTCCAAAATGCTACGTGTGAAGCAAAGTTATAATAGCATAAAATTGGAAACAACCTAAATGTCTGACAATAAGGAAATTAAATAAGAAAATTAAAGCATATTCTTTCAACACTAAATAAAAGTGTGCATGAATATATGACATGACAATATGTTTTTAAAAAAGATTACAAATTAACATCTATAGAATGTAAAAGATATATACAGATCAATATAAATTTATATACACACAACCCTATTTTTTTTAAATGCATATATATGTATGTGTATGCATAAGCACACACACATATTCATAACTACACAAACATGAGAAAAAAAGTCTAGAAGAGCCACACCAAGGTATTCACAGTGACAACCCCTGGGCAGCGGGATTTTGAGTCATTTTTGTTTATCTGTATTTTTCTAATTTTCCAAAAAGAAAACAAGAATAAAATATTTTTAAGTTTAAAAAAAGATTCTACTGCTTTTCTATAATTTTTTTTTAGGAGGTACCAGGGATTGAACCTGGGACCTCATACATGGGAGGAAGGCGCTCAACCACAGAGCTACATCTGCTCCCCGTCTATAATTTTTAGTAACACTGACTAGATGATATAATGAGTACTTGCGTATGCATCACGAGAAGCAAATCAAATCTCGAAAGAAAAGCTAACAGCTTCTCCACTTCAGAGTTCCTCCTAGGACAAAGCCTGATGCAAAGAAAGTGCTATAAAATATAACTTAGCTTCCTTCCCTCACACCCCCTTAGAAGGAAGGGCAGGATATATCTTGATTGACTCACAGAGCTGACTGATGTTGGCATTTTCCAGCAGCGTCACGTAGCCAGTGACATTGCTGGGGATGTGCACGTCTCGGACTTCCTGAAGATCACTGGTGCTCCTCCCCACAGCTACTGTTACCTGCTGCGGCATGTAGCTCTGGTCAGTGGCAGCCACAGCAATGGACAGGTGCCGAAGCACAACATCTGGCTTCATTTTTAAACTAGAAACACAAAGACCAGAAACAATAAATGTTTATATAGGTCAAGGGCTGGCAGAGTTCACCAGTCTCATCTCAAAGATCTTATATTTGATATATCCAAAGACTGATTTTCCTAATAGCAACTAGCTTGAAATGCTCGCTATTAGTTTCAAAGTCCCTATGTTCTTCCCTGGTCTCCAAAAGAAGTTTCAATCAAGATTAATATTACATTTCCTTTTAAGCTATTACACAGAAATGAAAGTACAGAATGTACATTCTAATGAAATCCCTTTAACTGGCAAGAAGCAAATGCTAACCTGCATCTGAAATTTTTATCTTGAGAACCAAGAACTGAGTATATTCCCTCATTTACAAACTGGATAGATGGCTAAAGGTCAAAATATATACTCCAAAAGAAAACAAGACAACTATTTCTATTTCTACCAACTGAACTTAGTCCATTCTCAGAAGGGACAGGTGAAAATTTAAGATAGCTTCAGAACTTCGAGAAATGCCAGTTTACTGTCATCAGGTCCACTCCAGGGTTCCCAACCATCCCATTCCCTCTTCTAAACTGGCCAACTCAGTTTTACACAACAGATTTTAAAAATGTATAGAAAGGATCATAAAAAGTAAAACCACATTTCATATAGGAAAAGTATTTGCCCCTTGTGATACCAATTTTCCTGAGAAACTAGTGAAAAGGATCTGAAATGAGTATCATAAAATATTAGTCAAATGTTATTTACTTCTTTAAAATACCAAATAGAAAATTTATGCTTGTTTATGAAAACACAAACTAGGTTACATGATTCCTTTTACTTGATTCTTAAAGCATCTTCACAGTCACTTAACATAAGAAAAGCACTAGGCAGTTAAGTAGAAAACATTCCAAAATAATTTTTTTTTTTCCTTTTTTTAACACACTGATAGGATAAGAGAAAGAAAGCCGCTGGTTTCCTTGGGCTTTCACTCAAGATTTGGTGTTCTACCACCCACCGAATCCAGTGTGAGCGGGCACTGCCATCTGACTGCCAGTAGGATGATGTTTCTCCATTTGTCATCTTCTCAATGTCTGCAGGGTTGGAGGATGTTTCGATGTAAGTATAACACTTTGCTACTGACTTGAGCTTATCCATCTCTGGGCTTCTAGTGAGATCTCCAGGGCTTTCTGCAGGGAAAACCAGAGTTTATCATATGACATCTCTTTCACGAAGGAAAAAGCCATTTAAAATATCTAACAGAAACATGCTTGGCACTTTGGCCCTAGAAAAATTAATATTCCTTAAAATCTCCTTCTGGAGATCACATATAAATAGAAATGGGCCAAGGATTGCCTCATTATCTCATTAAGGTGCAATACTTGAATCACTGATATATTTATAAATGGCAAGAGAAGAAAATTTTATTTTAATTTGCATTTCTTTAATTATGAGTGAAGTTTTGTAAGCCACTTGTATTTCAAAGTATGACCTCGTTGTTCCCTTTTCCATTTTATACTGGATCATTAGTCTTATCAATTTATATATTTTATATACATTATATAACATACACACAGACATATAATAGCTAATATTACTGAGTGTTTACTATGAGCTGGGCAGTGTTCTATATATTTTCTATGTATTAGTTCATTTTATAGATGAGAAAACTAAGACATAGAATTAAGTAATTACCCAAGGTCAGAATTAGTAAAAACAATTGAGTCAGTAATAATATTTTCCAAATATTTTTGTTCCCCAGGATGTCATTTTTCAAAAATATTTCCCCCACTCTGAGATGGCTCCTTCTTCTATTTGCTTGTTGTCTGCTCACTGTTTTGATTTCTTCTTCGGGAGGCACCAAGAACCAAACCTGGGACCTCCCATGTGGGAGGTGGGCACACAACTGTTTGAGACACATCTTCTCCCTGATCTTTTTTTTTTTTTTCTTTCATTTGTTTTTGCTGTCTGCTCATTGTTTGTTTGTCTTTTTTAGGAGGCACCGGGAACCAAACCCAGGACCTCCCATGTGGGAGGCAGGCACTCAACTGCTTGAGCCATATTTGCTCCCTCATTTGTCTTTTAAATTTGTTTCTGACTTCTTTTTGCTTGTATGGAACTACATTTTCATTAATCTTTATTAATCTTTTGTAGTTTCTGGATTTCATGTCTTGCTTAGAAAGGCTTTCCCATATCAGGATTTTTATAAAGTAGAATTACTTTCATCTAGTACTCTTATAGTTTCTTTCTTTTTTTTTTTTTTTTAAGGAGGTCCTGGGGATTGAATCTAGGACCTCATACATGGGAAGCAGGTGCTCAACCACTGAGCTACATCTACTCCCCATGAGTTAAGTTTTTTCATTTGTTTTTTTTTTTTAGGAGGTACCAGGGATCGAAACTGGGACCTCATACATAGGAAGCAGGTGCTCAACCACTTGAGCTACATCTGCTCCCCTACAGTTTCCTTTTGAGTTGAATTTTTGATCCATTGAAACTTATTTTAGTGAATGGAATGGGTAAGACTCTAGTTTTATTTCTTTTCCAAATGGCTAACCAGCTGCCCTAATCCCACTTGTTGTCTAATTTACCTTTCTATCCTGATTTGTGATGCTAACTAGCTGGTACTATATTTCCAAGTGTATTTGGGTTAGGGTTCCTCTACTATAGTCAGCGAGCCTGTCCATTCACATCAATTTTTGTTGCCATCACTAAGTAAGTCTGTAGTGGTTTCTCTCATGTATTCAACAAATACTCATTAAGTACCTACTATGTGCCACCTACAGGTGCTAAAGAAAAGGAAGTAAACAAGACAAAGTCCCTGCATTCAAGCGGAGAGAGGCAAAATACAACTAAATAAATAATGCTATGACTTTAGACAGTTATTAAGTGCTATTTAGACTGTTAAACTTGCAATGGTTATAGTGACCAGGAGTAGAGAATGGAGTTGGGAGGTATTACAAATAATAATCAGGAAAGGCCTCCCTGCAGTCACATCTGACTAGAGCTCTGAATGACAAGAAAAACTAGTTGTGTTTTCTGTTGTTGTTGTTTTTTTTTTTAAAAAAGCAGATCACAGGGTCCCATTCTTATGTTACACATTGGTCACTATTGTATTTTCAGAAATAAAAGCAGGGAGAAGGACTGGCTCATCCTACTAATAAATATTATATTTAGAAGAAAAGATGAGAGAGTATTTTCAGGAAAAACCCATACACATACCCTTTTCTTTTTGAACGAGTTGATCCAGAGACTCCTTTAGAACAGAAGACCTCATGGTGCACATATTATTGCAGTGGTCCAGCATCGGGTAGGGTATCACCATGCTAGAGATTCGATTGCGATGCAGGAAACGCAGTATCATTGAAGAGTGAACACCCAGGCCCTCTTTTGACTCTGAAAATATGTCTATGAAACCTAAGGAGACAAAATCCATTATTGTATTCTGTAAAATCACCCTAATAGTTTCTATATCTCCTGCCTGGTGGCTTATCTGAATTGGCTGAATTAATAGGAATTTCAGCCTTAATCATTTAAAAATCTAAACAAGTTTTTATGAGATGAAACACTGGCAATCTCAATTTAAAAATTAATGCATTTTAGTTGAATAGAATTTTAGAAGACTTCGAGTAATGATTATTTGTTTCAATCCAAACTTTAAAAATGTATAAGCACTGACTAGGAGTTTTTAAAGAAGTTTTACATATAGAATATGAGTTAGGAATACAGTTTATTATAATAGAGATTAAAGCACAACTGCTTTTATACTAAGCTACATAAGACCATGAAAATAATACAACCACTACCATTACTACAATTTCCAGCACTATTTTACAGTTTATAAGGTACTTTCATGTACAACATCTTATTTGATCCTCACAACAAGGTGTGGGTACTGAAGGTATCGGCACCCTTGCTTTACAAGTGAGGAAAATGAGACTTAGGTGACCCACAAAGAAGTCAACAACAAAAAAAGGGCAGGACCAGGAATCTGGCCTCGCTCTCCCTCCCAGTGTTCCTTACACCACTCCAGTTCTTTCTCCCCAGGATGATGTCTCTAGTCTGCCCTACCCATCCAGCCCTCTGGCCACTGCCATCTCTCACTGGTCTACTTACTCAGATCTCCTAAGTAGTGCCCTGGCTGCCTTGAGCCTGGCAGCCTCCAAAGCAATATTAATCCACATAATCTTACAAAAATACAGAGCAGATCATGTCTACTCCTGTTTAAAATCCTCTGATGGTTCCTAAAAATCTATATTAATAGGCCTTGAACTGAGATGCCCATAATCCTAAGGAGTGCTAGTGTTAAGTGAAGAAAGGATGAATATAAGCTAAGAGATACTTGTAGATTTGAATTATTTTTTAAAAACTTTATAATAAAGAATAATATACAAAATGAAAAGTACATATAATTGTACAGCTCGATGAATTTTCACAATCTGAACAAACCCATGTAAGCAGCACCTAGATCGAAACTACAGAAGCCCCTAGGGGAAGTAACTTTTAATAGTAAAACAGATATATCATTGAGCAGAATGAAATTCTGCAGGAATTTTTAAGATAAAATATGAGGCTATGAAGACATTTTCACTTCAAGCAGCCCATTTTGGCTATGTCTCCTACCCAAATCCTAGAGACACCTGTTTAATTTCCAAAGACTCAAAAGTCTATGCCATCCCTTCCCTCTCCTTTTACAGACTTTCTTTTCTTAGCAGATTCCCACAGCAAAACCTAACCTCAGATATACAACACGGCAGATGCTTCACTATGTGCATCAAAAAAAGACTGGTTCTTGTGATGGGTAATGTGGCAGTTTGATGTAATTATGAATTCCAAAAATATAATTGGATCATGCTTGTAAACTGATCTGTTAATCTGGGCATGATTAGGTTAGGATTAGGGCATTGAGCTCCACCCCTTAGTGGGTGGGGAAGTGAATATAAAAGGCAAGGCAAAGGACAGTTGAAGCAGTCTTTTGAAAAGCAGTTTTGACGTTGGAAAGAAGGCCCCAGGAGAAGAGAAGCAAGCCGTTTGCCTGATCGTCTACAGCTGACCTTGTGGAGGAAACAGGAGCTAAGCCCGGAGAGAAACGCAGCCCCGGGAAGAGAGGAACCCAGAAGCCTGAACCCTGGCAAACGCCGGCGGCTGTCTTGCTCCAACACGTGGCAATGAACATTGGTAAGTAGAACTTAACGCTTTATGGCCTGGTATCTGTGGACTTCTACCCCAAATAAATACCCTTTATAAAGACCAACCCAGTTTTGGTATTTCACATTAGCACCCCTTTGGCTGACTAATACAGGTAATATATTTTCATATGCTGAAATAAGTAATGACAGTAAAACAAGTTTAGGCATATAAAAGAATGGTTTAATCACTTTGGATAAACAGCCAGTGGACACATCACAAATGCAAACAGGAGTTAAAGAGGGACTAGGAAACAATGAAATTCCACCATAGAGCAGACCGCAGCTTACAAAAGTTCAACCTAAAATCGAGATTAAACATTTCTTTTAAGTTAGGTGTTGATAGAAAAACTTAAGAAGGCTGACTGAGAAGTCCTAAGTCATAAGCCTGCTATGTAAGCACCTTGGGATCTGGACCTTGAATCTATTTCAATCTCATCTGTGCCCACAAGCACTGGAGCAAGAGCTGCCCAATTGTATTATCATTATTGGTGGAGTCCCTAGTCTCTACTCTCCTCCCCTCCTCCCAAAAAATTTCTTAGAGATGTCCAAATAAAGCTGTCTGATGTTATCCACATGCTGGTAATGCAAAGGTGGGAGTGATATTTAAGTTCCAAGATATAAGTTAGCTAAACATAATTCAGAGCATAATTTTAACTGCCATGAGAGTAGGAAAAAAGTTAACATATACAGGCTACCTATAATGCTCTTTAAAAATTATGTAATTAAAAACAGTTTGGGGGAAATGGATGTGGCTCAAGCAATTGGGCTCCTGTCTACCATACAGAAGGTCCAGGGTTCGATTGTTCGATTCTTGGAGCCTCCTAATGAGCGGCAAACTGGCCTGCACGGCGAGCTGGCCCATGTAGAGTGCTGGCCCGCACAGAAGTGCCGGCCCGCGCAGGAGTGCCAGCACAGCAAGATGACACAGCGAAAAGAGACACTGAGGAGAGACAATAAGAGATGCAGCAGACCAGGGAGCTGGGGTGGTGCGAGAGATTGAGCGCCTCTCTCCCACTCTGGAAAGTCCCAGATCGGTTCTGGGTGTCACCTAAAGAGAAGACAAGCAGACACAGAAGAACACACAGAGAGCAGACAGCAAGTGCAAAACAATGGGGGGGGGGGGTAAAATAAATAAATAAATAAATAAATAATCTTTAAAAAAAAAAAAAAAGTGTTGGGGAAAAATGAAAATATACATTCTTCATTAAGATATAGAAACTATCCTTCCCTAACTCAATACATTGTTCAGCAGCAAGCCAGAGAGTTCAAGAGCAATCAGATTTACATTTATGTGCCTGACAAATCTATTTTGCTTCTACTGCTGCCCTAACTACACACGTAAAATATAGAAGAAGCATTGCTTACTTTTAAGCTATTTTGTATTCTTATTGAAATCTCAGAGTGACAGCTTTCTAAAAAAATAAATCTTTACTGAGTGCCTACCAGGTGACAAAACATGTGCTAAATGTGAGGAAAGGAAAAAAAAAAAAAAAAAAAAAGAGGGTCCCTGCCCTCATGGACCTCACAGCATAGGAGTGAAGACATTTAACAAATAATTAAGCAAATCATTAATTAATTGATTACAATTGTAATATGTTACAAAAAAGAAATGCAGGATGCTAAGAGAATGTACAATAGGGTCAGAGAAGGCTTCTCTGTGTTGGGTGTATGGGAATCACCTGTATTCTCTATGTGACTTTTCTGAAACCTAAAGCTCCTTTGAAGATAAAATTGAAAAAAATAAGACACTCAGGGAATATACAGAAGAAAATATCACTGTACACACAAGACAACAGATCTTACAGTGACGAAAAACAAAGTCTAAAATTTTTAAAAAAAATTTTTATTATTTCAAATTGTTTTAATTTTTTTTTGTATTTTATTGGTTATTTTTTAAATTATCATTTCATTTTTTTATTAATTTTATTCAGTTATTTTGCTGGCTTCATTTTTGGAGAGGTTTTGGATCACAGAAGGGTCACAGCAGTGGCAGGGGAAGATCACTGGTGTGGGGTGTCAGTAATGTGGGGATGCATGGAAAGGGGTTCACCTGGGGCATACCTCTAAGACACATGAATATGTTCAAATGTTCATGGGACATTGTCTCAGTGGGTGGAGAGCTACATAGTAACCGAAAGAATATTGAATTCCCATCCTGGGGAGTTCTATTACATTCTCTAATAGGGCAGCAAGAATCCACCAAGTACAAGGGCAATGTCTAGTGAAGAAAGACAGACCATTATGCCAGGCCTTGACAGTGATGATTGTACTTATGATCCTCTTCTTGTGAAATTGAAACTTAGCCTAGTATTATATACTGCCTAAGAGTTACCTCCTGAAAGCCTCCTTGTTGTTCAAATGTGGCCTCTCTCTAAGCCAAACTCAACATACAAACACTACCTTCCCTCCAGCGTGGGACATGACTCCCAGGGATGAGCCTCCCTGGCACCAAGGGATTAATACCAAGCACCAACTAACAATGCACTTGAAAAAAGACCATGACCAAATGGGGGAAATGGTAAAGACAAATGAGTTTTTATGGCTAAGAGACTTCAAAGTGAGTCGGGAGGTCATTCCAAAGGTTACGCTTATGCAAGTCTCAGCAGGATCTCATTGCCACAGTAAACAGGGCCTCAAATAGCGGGGCTCCTGACTGCTCTAGAGAGATACAGAAACTATAAGCAGGGCAGACAGCTCAGGAATTCAGCACTCTGTCAGTGGGCCTTACTTTGAAATTTATGCACCCCAGTGTTAACAGAGTTAGACTCATTTATAGGTTCTCTACACATGGCTCTTCTGCCCCTTTTATTTGAACCCATCATTAGCACTATACTTGATAGATATATGTCCCAAAGACTTAAATTTTTAGTCCATCCATGTGCCAGTTGAGCCCTGAATTTCAGCAGAGTTGCAACACCTACTCTCCAGTTCATTGGACTCACCCAGGACAACTAAAAAGGAGATGATGATGGATAGGCCCATCCCAAGGAACAGAGTGTCTGCAACTGCAAGCAAGATAGCTCCATCCATCTGCCCCATAGGATCTAAGCCCCCTCTCACTTAGAAGCAGAGTGGGCATCACCATCCTCAAATTCTCAAGATTGGGGATTGAACAATGTACTAAAGTAGACTTATTATTATTCTAGCAATGGACGAACTCTTATTACTGATGTAAAGGCAGTGACCACCAGAGGTTCTGAGGGACGGGAGAGGGAACAATAGATGTACTATGGGGGCATTTTCAGGATATTGGATTTGTCCTGCATGATATTACAGCGATGCACACAAGCCATTGTATATTTTGTCATAACACTGTGTGTGACACAGAGTAAATTTTAATGTAATCTAGTCCATGGTTAGCAATGCTTTAATATGGGTTCATCAATTTTAACAAATGTACCACACTAATGAAGCATGTTGTTAATGTAGGAAAGGGTGGGAAAGGGAGGGAGTGGGGCATATGGGAATCCCTTATATTTTTTATGTAGCATTTATGTAATCAAAAGCTTCTTTAAAAATAAAAAAAAATTATTTAAAAAAAAAAAAAAAGGCTTCTTGAGAGTGAAATTAAGAGATCCGCTAAGGAAGGTAGTCTCATGACAAAGATCTGTTAAAAATGGTAGAAGTCCATGCTATATAAGAGATCATTGGGAAGCGGCTGTGGCTCAATCAGTAGGGCTCCCGTTTACCATATGGGAGGCCCCAGGTTTGGTTCCCGGGGCCTCCTGGTGAGGGCAGGCCCGCCCGCATGGCGTGGTTAGCTGACCCAGGGAGCACAAGCAGCAAGGGGGGGATAAATGAATAAATAAATAAAATCTTTAAAAAAAAAAAAAAGAGATCATACAACCCAACAATAGAAGGGTAAGCAAACCAATAAAAAAATGGGCAAAGACTTAAATAGACATTTCTCCCAAGAGGAAATACAAATGGTGAAAAGCACATGAAAAAATGTTCAATATCACTAGCTATGAGGGAAATGCAAATCAAGACTACAATGATCTATTATTTCATACCTCATAGAATGGCCATTATTCAAAAAACAGAGCAGATGTACGTCACCATTATAGGGGGCGGGAATGTGGAGAAGCATTGGAAAAATATAATTGGTGTGACCTATGGACTGTGGTGAACAGCCGTACTGTAATATTCATGCATCTATGCCAAAGATGTATTGTACTGATAATGGGAGAGTATAGAAAAAGTGTGTGAAATGTATGCTATGGACCATGGTTCGTGGTAATAGTCTGATGATACTATCTCATAATCTCTAATAAATGTTCTACCATGGTGTGGTGTGTTGGTGAAGGGGTATTTTATGGGAATTCTACTCATGTGCATTGTTGTGGTGTAAGTTCACAACTTCTGTAATAAAATATTTTTAAAAATAATAATAGAGTGGTTTTGGGGGAAAATATACCAAATGTAAGATATGGATTTCAGTTAGTAGTAGGATTTTGATGATATTCTTTCATAATTTATAACAAATGTTTCACAACAATGCAAGATGTTGATGGTGGGGTGATGCATGGGAACCCTGTATGATGTTATGCATGTTTGTTTTGTAAGTTCACAACTTTTCCTATACACTTTTTGTATATGTATGTTCATATATGAATCATATATTACAATAAAATTTAAAAGGAAATAAAAAAAAAAACAAAAAAAAAAAAACAAGCACTGGAGAGAGGATATGGAGAAACAGGAATACTCCTTCACCGTTGGTGGGAATGTAGAATGGTGCAGCCTCTGTGGAAGACAGTTTGGTGGTTCCTCAGAAACCTAAATATAGAACTGCCTTATGATCCAGCAATCCCGCTACTAGGAATATATCCAGAAGAAGTGAAAACACTGACACGAACAGACTTTTGCACACCAATGTTCAAAGCGGCATTATTCACAATTGCCAAAAGATGGGAAGAACCCAAGTGTCCACCAACCAATGAACTGATAAATAAAATGTGATATATACAGTAGGGCTCCCGTTTACCATATGGGAGGCCCCGGGTTCGGTTCCCGGGGCCTCCTGGTGAAGGCAAGCCCGCCCGCATGGCGTGGTTAGCTGACCCAGCGAGCACAAGCAGCAAGGGGGGGATAAATGAATAAATAAATAAAATCTTTAAAAAAAAAAATAAATAAATAAATAAATAAAATAAAATAAAATAAAATGTGATATATACATATGATGGAATACTATGCTGCTGTAAGAAGAAATGAAATTGGGACAATTATGATAACATGAATGAACCCTGAGCCATTATGCTAAATGAAATAAGCTAGACACAAAAGGACAAATAATGTATATGGTCTCACTAATATGAACTAAATACAGAGAATAACACATGGAGTTAAAACTTACACTATATGTTACTTGGACATAAGACGAGGACTGAGAAGGGGTACTGATGTTTAATATATGTAGAATTTTTCAATTAGCTTGACTGCAAAAGTGTGGAAATGAGCAGGGGAAGCACAGAGATATTGAGAGGTGATTTTTTTGGTCTGATTTTTGTTTTTTAGTATTATTGAAATAATGAAAATGCTCTGATGATTGAAGTGATGAATGCACACTATGTGATTATGCCAAATATCTGATTGTACACTTTGGATGGACTGTACGTTTTACAAATATGTATCAATAAAATTGATTTGTTTTTTAAAAAGTGTGGAAATGGATAGAATTGATAATAACACATTATAGTGAGCTTAACTAACATGGATGGTTTATAAATGGGATAGTGGCTGAAAGGAGTAGTCTAGGAATGTAAATGTCAATTGAAAGAAAGCTAGAGAATAATCTAGAAACTGATTAACATAGTGAACCTGAAGGGGGATGAGGATTGTGGTTAATAATACAAATACGGGAAGCGGGTGTGGTTCAAGCAGTTGGGTGCCTGCCTACCACATGGGAGGTCCTGGGTTTGGTTCCCGGTACTACCTAAAGAGGACAAGTAAGACAGGAAGTTGATGCGATAGGCTGGCGTGACAAGCTGATGCAATAAGATGACCCAACAAGATGATGCAACAAAGAGACACAATGAGGAAACACAACGAGAGACACATCAAAAAGGGAGCGGAGGTGGCTCAAGCCATTAGGCACCTCCCTCCCACGTGGGAGGTTGCAGGTTCAGTTCCCAGTGCTTCCTAAAAAGAAGATGAGCACACAACGAACAGACACAGAGAGCAGACAGCAAATGCAAACAACGAGGAAGAGGGCAGAAATAAATAAATAAATCTTTGGGGAGAAAAAAAAAAACAGTACAGACACAAGAATGTTCTCCTACGAACTAGAACAAATGTATGTCACTATTACAAGGAGGTAAGAATATAGTAATGCATGGGGAAAATACAATTAATGTAACTTATGGACTACATTTAACAGCAATATTGTAATATTCTTGCATCAGTGTCAAAGAAGGCACTATATCAACTCTAAGGATCAATAATAGGGGGGTATAGGATTTTTTCTTTTGGACTAAAGAAAACATTCAAAGGTTTTCTGGAGCGATGACTGTACAACTCTGTGATGAAAGTGAGAGGCACTGAGTGTACACTGGATAGAATGTACAAGGCATGGGACTATATAACACAGTGAACCATGTGGTGGAAGACAGACTGTGGTTAACAGTACAAATATGAGAGTGTTCTCTCACAAACTATAACAAATGTATAATACTAATACACAGTGTTAATAATAGGGAGTTTACAGAAAAAATATACCAAGTGTATACTATGGAACATAGAGGTAATAGTCTGATCATGTTCTTTCATAATCTGTAACAAATGTTCCACAACAAAATAAGATGTTGGTAGAGGGATGGTGTGTGGGAATTCTGCACATTATGCACTATTGTTTTGTAAGCTCACAACTTCTCTAATTAAAAAAAAAAAAGGTAGAGGTGCTCAACCGTCACTGTATTGGGGAACAAAAGAGGCAGGCTGAACACTAATCTAGATCATGTACCTAATGACTACTTTTGAGGAGCATGGTTTATTTCATGGTGTCTACATGTTTGCCTAATCACAACCCGCAGCACAGCAAAGTCCATTTTGGTTCTAAGAAAGCACTCTTCAGCATTCAGCCCTCAGATGAGACTCTTACCTGGAACAAGAGAACAGGCTTGCAGTTGTCTAATGATGTGGCTCAGCTCCCCCTGAAGATTAGCTCCACTGGAATTCTTAAGGGCCTCCAACATGTTCTCAGCATCAACTGTACCATCACCCTCAGCATCAAACTGTGCAAAGGCCTACAAGATAAGAGATGCAAGAAACTCAGGCCTCTTATTAACAGGACCAAGCCTGGTCCAAACCTTGAATAATTTTATTTTTTTATAATTCTCAAGATCAGTAAAATATGTTGAAGGCAGCTGCTCTAGGCCCCTGCCCCCAAATACTTTCAGAAGAAAGCAGCCATTGCAAAAATTTTCAGCTGGTTGCAAAGCAGGCAAACTCTCAGGCTTCTGCCTGGATTAAGAGATATTTGAGGAGAGCCCAGTACAGTGAAAGCATATTACCAGGGCAGAGTGTTCCCCTTCTCCTTCTGCCTCGGCTCTAACCTACAATGTTACCTCCTCCACTGTCCCTGACCCCATTCTTTCTCACATCCTACAAGACTTTTCTCACTTAGTAACTGACCACTATCCCCATATCTTCAATCCCTCCCTCACCAGTGGCTTTGTTCCCACTGCTGATAAACTCACTCACAGATTCCTCTTACCATAAAATACTTCAAGATCCTTCCACCCTCCTTTCTAATAGTTCTCACTCTTCCTTAAAACTCCTGCCCCTTTTCCTTATTTCCGTCGTTTATGAAGTATGGCAATATCCCATTGAGGTTTCATGACTGACAGGAACACCCCAATTCTATACAGACCTCTGAACAAGACAGTGTTTAATAAGGACAAATGCAAATACCTGTATTTGGGTACAAATATCATGGGCATAAATGGAGGACAGGGGACGGAGAGCTTAGAAGCAACATGCAAGAGAAAGATTGCAGTATTCTTTTTGTATCTGCTCAACCTGACGAGATTATCCAAAAAGTTAAAAAGGATCAAGGGCTACACTAACTTGAGGTATAATGTCCAGGAGAGAAGCTATTATCTTGTTCCATTCTGATCAGACCCAATCAGGAAAACAGTTTAGTTTTGAAGCTGCACACCAAAAGGGAAAGAAATTCAGAAGAGAGAGACCACAGTGGGAAGAAGAGAAGAAATTGTGCCCTGTGAGAAACAGCTCAAGGACCATGGAATCTCTAGTGCAAAGAAAAGAAGACTGCTTCAAATATATGAGGCGCTGTCATGAGAAGGAAAAAAGCAGCAGTTAGAATTAAGGTCACTATATAGAAGTTTAGAGAAAAGGAATTAAGCTCATCATAAAGACAGATTTGTCTGTTATCAGTGGGGTATAAAGATGGACTGGAGGCTCTGGAAAAGAATGCCCACCACATCCTTCAAGGTGTCAGAGCAACAGCTGGACAAGCAGTCATCAAAGGTGTTCAAAGAGGTCACACTGAACAAATGCATTTATCTCCGTTTCCTCCCCAAATCCTACAAGACAATATATTAAAGGATTTTTTTAAAAAAGCATAAACCCACAAGGACAAGAAGAATAGGAGATGATAAAACAGCAACAAAATTTTGGAAGCTGGGAAGCAGATGGACGAATAGCAGCCAATTTAGTTGACTAAAAAAAGTAGAATCCTAAGCTGGCACTGGGCAAAGCTGAGAAACGAGCTGATTTACACTGCAGTCCACACCTCCAAAAGACTTAGGCATTGGTAGCAGAAGGTACTGCTGAAAGGGGAGGTAAGGGATTAGTTGAAAGTCTATTTGAAAAAGCAGTTAGAACTGACTGGGATAAATGCTGACCTTAAGGAATCACTGGGGTTTTTAGAGGGGAATGGAGGGATATAATGGAAGTATGTGTGTGTTTTCAAGAGTTCTTATATTTTAGATATTCATAATGAAATATTTATGGAAGAAATTATATGATATCAAAGTTTGTTTCAAAAAAATATGGGTGAGGGGGCAGATGTGGCTCAAATGGTTGGGCGTCCATCTGCCATATGGAGGGACCTGGGTTCGACCCCCGGGACCTCCCGGTAAAATTAAAAAAAAAAGTATATATATAGAAGGCGCATGGGCTGTCAGACTCTGTGCCGGTGAGCCGCCAGGCTCCCCGGGAGCTATGCAGCAAGATGATGACGTAACAGGAGAGAGACGCAGGGGAGAGACAAGACGAGATGCTCCGAAAGCTCTGGAAACCAGGATCCGAGGTGGCACAGGTGGCAGAACACCTCTCTCCTACATCGGAGGTCTCCAGGATAGAATCCTGGTGAAGACTGGAGGAGGAGGATGAGAAGAGATGGCAGGAAACAGACACAGAGAATTACCCAGTGAATGGACACAAAACAGCAAATGGGGAAGGGGGGGTTTAAAATGGATAAAGTAAATTAAAAAAAAAAATATATATATATATATATATATATATGGGTGAACTGCCATATGATCCAGCAATTCCTCTACTAGGAATATATACAGAAGAACTGAAAACTGTGACATGAACAGACATCTGCACACTGATGCTCACATTATTCACAATTGCCCAAAGATGGAACCAACCCAAGTGTCCATCAACCAATGACAGGATAAACAAAATGTGGTATATGCATATGATGGAATACTATGCTGCAGTAAGAAGAAATGAAATTGGGACACATACGTGCAAATCTTGGAGACATTATGCTAAGTTAAATAGTCAGACACAAAAGGACAAATATTGCATGGTCTCACTAATATGAACTAAATACGAAGAATAAACACAAGGAATTAAAACCTAGAGTATACATTATTAGGAGATAAGTGGAGGGCTGTGAAAAAGTACTGATGCTTAATGTATGTAGAAGTTTTAATTAACTTGACTGTAAATTTGTGGAAATGGATAGAGTTGATGGTAACACATTATATGAGTAGCAGGTGGTTTACAGATGGGATTGTGGCTGAAAAGGGTCGTCTAGTGATGTAAATGTCAATTGAAAGAAGTAGACACACAGAAGCAGATACACAGGAAGAGTAAGTGCTCCATAGACACAGCCCCGGGAAGAGAGATAAGCCTGATAGTATACAGCTGACCTTGTGGAGAGACCAGAGCAGCTGAGTGCAGAATGAAACAAGCTCTGGGGAGAGACGGGCCTTATGCCAGTCTACAGCTGAGATAGGAAGAAGCTGGGACCATGAAGCCTTAAAAGGAAGGAGGCAGGCTGAACCCTAGCAGACATTGCTCACCATCTTGCATCAACACGTGGCAACAGACTTTGGGTGAGAAAGTATCTCTTATGGTACCCTGAGTTGGACTCTTTAGGGCCTGGTAACTGTAAGCTTCTACCTCAAATAAATACCCTTTATAAAAGCCAACAGAGGGGGACGGATGTGGCTCAAATGGTTGGGCGTCTGTCTCCCATATGGAGGGACATCCCCGGGACCTCCCGGTAAAAAAAAAAAAAAAAAAAAAATTTTGAGATTGAAGGGGCTGAATACCCTGCATGATGGATGAAAGTACATGATACTGAGATCATAACACTGAGGAGAATGAGAAGTTCCTACTTCCAGGGAGAAGAGTTTCCATGTAAAAGGCCAAGAATCAGAATGGAAGCCACAAGCAATGGAAGTAGTGCCTTCAACATTCTAGGGAAACTCTTTCTAACTCAGAAGTCTAAACTCAGCCAAACCACCATCAGCTTTACAATAAAGACATTCTCATACATGCAAGGGTCTCAAAAAAAAAAAAAAAAGAAAAGTACTATGTCCCCCGTTTCAGAGAGCTGTCCACCAAAATGAAGGAATCTATCAAGAAAGGAGAAGCATAGGATCCAACCAAGAGAGAAAATGATCCTCAGGATGATGGACACCTGTATGACAGATAAAGAAAACAGCAAGTCCAGATTGAAGCAGATCAGAAGGATGTGGGAAATATTTCTTTGAGATGAAACTGAAGGAATACTCATCTGTGTGAACATATTGAATGTTTATATTTAGAGGAGATTTAGACAACTGACAGAATTTGGGGTTAAATTAATGATAAAAGACAAAAAAATTAAATGAAATAAAAGTACCAATTCAATTGTTAACTCCAGAGAAAATAAAAAGATGTATTAAAAAAGGGAAAAGTTGGGACTGGTAAGACACAGGAATCTCTTCTCCAGAAAAATAGCTAGAGAACAGGCTGAAACAGTCCCGAAAAAGATCTTCTAGGGTTTAGGACAGCAGGTGAAGGCTGCATACCACCCAGAGGAGAAAGGGACAAAAGAGGGAAATTGTGATGACAGAACTGTGAGTTGGAACCAGCAGTGACTGCTGCTGCCGGCACCCTCCCCCACACTCTTTAGAATTCTCGGGCCTCTGGGCCTGCGACTACAGACAAAGGGGACTCCAGGGATCTATCACTCCAGGAAAGGGGAGAGAGAGGGACAAAGCCTAAGGCTGACTCAGGTTATAACCTGCAAATTTGGGCTGCGGAGCCCCATGGACCCTTCCAAACAGTGGTTTGCCCTGGGAGCCTACGAAGGACTGGAGAAATCCGAACCTCGCAATCTCCCTCTCTTCTAGCCTGGACTAATTGTTGAGTACACCAGAGGAGAGGGGAGAGAAAGCCTGGGGCTGATTTGCAGGTTTGGTCTGCTGTGTCCAAGCCAGGCCAGGTGGGGCTGTGCCATTGTTTGACTTGGAGCCTGCAAGGGGCTAAAGATATACAAACCTCCCAATCTCCTCCTCTACTAACAGGGGCTGATTGTTGAGGACTCAGAGGGGAGTGGAAATATTTCCTAGCTGGGAAAAGGGAGGGGGCTTCCAGAGAAGACTGGAGAACTGTCTCAGAAAGTTTGAATTACAAGGCTCTTAGCCCCCGGACAGGAAGCTCTATCACACTGATCTGGTCTGTGTCACAACAAATACACTCCGACCAGGCATTGAATTGAGAGCTGCCAGCAAGCGCCATCTCCTGGCAGACCAAGGAAGCGCACATAGAAAATTAAAAATAAGTAGGAGAGCCATTTCTTGGCCTCTGTAGCCTCCCTGCCCAAGGCACTAGGAAGTGACTCTACAACCAATTACTGGGTGCAGTGCCCAGTTTTGAGCAACCATCAGGACAATCCTAACAATCCAGGTTGAGCCAAAAATCAAAAAGCTGTGGTAACTCACAGCCTCCTACCACTAAATCCCTATAAAATAGAAACAGATTGAGCATCTGAGTAAACTATATCCTAACCAGATGCTTAAACACCAGCAAAAAATTACGAGCCATACTAAGAAAATAGAAGACATGGCCCAAGAAAAGGAACACATCAAAGTCCCAGAAGAGATGCAGAATTTGAGAGAACTAATCAGTGAGATGAGCACAAATTTCCAAAATCAAATTAATGATATGAAAGACAATATAGTTAAAGAGATAAATGATATCAAGAAGACATTGAGGGGGATGGATGTGGCTCAAATGGTTGGGCGTCTGTCTCCCATATGGAGGGACCTGGGTTCGATCCCCAGGACCTCCTGGTATAGAAAAGAAAAAAAAAAAAAAGAAGATATTGAGATGGGAAGCGGCTCTGGCTAAATTGGTTGGGCTCCCGTTTACCACATGGGAGGCCCAGGGTTCGATTCCCAGGGACTCCTGGTGAAGGCAAGCTGGCCCACGAGGTGTGGTGAGCTGATGGCCCACATGGCATGGTGAGCTGGCACAGCAAGATGATGCAACAAAGGGAGACAAGCAGACACAGAAAAACACACAACAAAATGGACACAGCAAGCACAAGCAGCAAGGGGGGTATAAATAAAACAAATAAAATAAAATAAAAAAAAAAAAAAAAGACATTGAGCAAGGGCAAAGAAGAATTTGAAATCCTGAACAGAAAAGTAACAAAGTTCATGGGAATGAAAGACACAATAGGTGAGATCAAAAACACATTTGAGGGTCGGATGTGGCTCAACTGGTTGGGCGTCCGTCTCCCATATGGAGGGACCGGGGTTCGTTTCCCGGGACCTCCCGGTTAAAAAAAAAAAAACACATTTGAGGGGAAGCGGCGGTGGCTCAATCAGTAGGGCTCCGGTTTACCATATGGGAGGCCCCGGGTTCGGTTCCCGGGGCCTCCTGGTGAAGGCAAGCCCACCCGCACGGCGTGGTTAGCTGACCCAGCGAGCACAAGCAGCAAGGGGGGGATAAATGAATAAATAAATAAAATCTTTAAAAAAAAAACAAGAGAGCTCAACTCAAAGATTTAACTGAACAACTTGAGAAACTAGAAAAAGAACATCAAACCAATCCCAAAGCAAGCAGAAGGAAAGAAATAATAAAGATTAGAGCAGAAATAAATGAAAATGAGAACAGAAAAGCAATAGAGAAAATCAACAAAACCAAAAGCTGGTTCTTTGAGAAGATCAATAAAATTGACAAACCCCTTGTTAGACTAACAAAGAAAAAAAGAGAGAAGATGCAAATAAATACAGTCAGAAATGAAAGGGGGGGAATTACAAATGACCTCACAGAAATAAAAACAATCATAAGAGGATATTATGAGAAACTATATGCCAACAAACTAGACAACCTAGACGAAATGGACAAATTTCTACAAATGCATAACAAACCTACACCGACGCTGCAAGAAATACAAGAACTTAACAAACCAATCACAATTAAGGAGATTGAATCCGTCATCAAAAACCTCTCAGCAAAGAAAAGTCCAGGACCAGATGGCTTGACAGGTTAATTCTACCAAGCATTTCAAAAAGAATTAACACCAATCCTGTTTAAACTCTTCCAAAAAATTGAAGAGGAGGGGAAATTACCCAACACATTTTATGAAGCCAACATCACCCTAATACAAAAGCCAGAAAAAGATTCTACAAGAAAAGAAAATTACAGACCAATCTCTCTAATGAACATAGATGCAAAAATTCTCAACAAAATATGTGCAAATCGAATCCAACAGCATATCAACAGACTTATACATCACGACCAAGTGGGATTTATTCCGGATATGCAAGGCTGGCTCAACATAAGAAAATCAATGGGAAGCGGCTGTGGCTCAATCAGTAGGGCTCCCGTTTACCATATGGGAGGCCCCGGGTTCGGTCCCCGGGGCCTCCTGGTGAAGGCAAGCCCGCCTGCACGGCGTGGTTAGCTGACCTAGCGAGCACAAGCAGCAAGGGGGTGATAAATGAATAAATAAATAAAATCTTTAAAAAAAAAAAAAAAAAGAAAATCAATGTAATACACCACATTAACAAATTGAAGGAAAAAGCCCACATGATCATCTCAGTAGATGCAGAAACGGCATTCGACAAAATCCAGCATCCTTTTTTGATAAAAACACTTCAAAAGATAGGAATAAAAGGAAAATTCCTCAATATGAAAAAAGGCATATATGAAAAACCCACAGCCAACATCATACTCAATGGGGAAAGGTTGAAAGCTTTACCCCTAAGATCAGGAACAAGACAAGGATGCCCACTGTCACCATTGTTATTCAACATTGTACTAGAAGTTCTAGCTAGGGCAATTAGACAAGACAAAAAAATTAAAGGCGTCCAAATAGGAAAAGAGGAAGTAAAACTCTCACTGTTTGCGGATGACATGATCCTGTAT